>SJYA01001017.1:1285962-1319327 GCA_006410615.1 Neotragus moschatus
TGACAGAGGATGAGATGACTGGATGGCATCACAGACTCGACGGATATGAGTCTGAGTGAACTCCGTGAGTTGGTGATGGACAGGGAGGCCTGGCATGCTGAGATTCATGGGGTCGCAAAGAGTCTGACACTACTGAGCAACTGAACTGAACTAACAATAAGAGCAATTAGAAGGACATCCTGGAAAATTGAGATAACTGTCCAAACTCATTACATAATCTGGTAATTGGCCAAGGAGGGCTGACTAGAAAGATGAACACAAAATATTATTGGGTATCACCAGCAATTAATGCAAAGAAAGAGGCAGGTTTTGCCTGTTATCTGGGGATTCTGACCAATACATATATAGAATTATGACATTATAGGAACACCTCACAAAGATGGGACTTACCTAAAGGGAACAGGTGAGACTGGGTTAGATGTTAGTCTAACAGGAGTCTTATTAAATCTCCGAATTCTTTAGAAAGATGACATCCATGAGAAACTTTGAGCTTTGAAGAAACTATATCCATTCCAAAGAGAGGAAATAGGAAATAGTCACCGAAAGAATTTGAATCCCCTCCCACACCCCCACTATTTTTTTGCCTTAAGAACTTTGGTTATAGCTTGAGAATTTTGGACTTTGGGCTCAGAAGGGCAACGTTTTTTGCTTTAAAGATTGATTTCTTTGGGTTTTAATCTGCAAGAGGTTTTCGTCCTTGAACTTATATTACTCCCCAAGAATTTGATGATAAAAAAGACATTTTTCTTGTTGGAATATTTTCTGTTGTCAATGTGTTTAATTTCAGAACTTCAGATGAGCTGTGTTGGATGATATTTTTTGGTATGGGAAATAGAAAAGAGAATAATTTTCAGCCTTAGATCAATGCACTATTTGATCCTTGGTCCAAGTGCTGGTTAGACTCATTGTGAACCTTCTGGTGACTAAATCTGCACTCCCACCTATAGACACAGATGACTCCATAAAGGAACAATGGTGAGTGGTACTGGGGGAGGCCTCAGGAAAGTGGAATAGGACTTTTACCAGAAAACATCACATTCATCCTCCCATGCATCTGCTCTGGAAAATTCCAAGTAACTCCTGGCTCTTGTCTGCCCTGCATGAGTGGTAATTTGGGAGCAGGATTGGCTTCTTCCAGCTTCTCTCTCTTGGGCTCTGATGGCCTGCAGAGAAGTCACATTCTGGGTATGGATACAAGTTACAAACTCAGTGTCGTGGGGCAGGCCCTGTCCGGCAGGAGATGCCACATGCTTCAGCACTACTTATGGCTGACAGCTTCAGTTCAGTTCAGTTCAGTTGCTCAGTCACGTCCAACTCATTGTGACCCCATGGACTGCAGCATGCCTGGCTTCTCTGATGAATTAGTTGAAGTCAAAGAAGCAGAATGAGCTGGTCCATTTGGCAGACACGGGATCACATCCTCCAACATCACTTTTGATCAGCAGTTTCCATCTGTCTGACTCTGTGTCTATCCCTTAGTTCTCTTTTCTACAGACAAATCATAGCATGTATATTGCATGATCCACTCTTGCATGTCTGGCTCTGACTCATCAAGGAGAAGACCATGAAGATTAGAGTAAAGGGGATATTTCCAAGGTTGTGGCCAGCCCAGAGGTTCTTGGTGGCAGTAGAGGCAACCTCAATGACTACAAGATATTCAAAAGGACTTCTTGGTGATCTCGTCGTTAAGACAGTGCACTTCCACTGCAGGAGGCGCACATTCGATCCTTGATCTGGGGAAGATCCTGCATGCTGTGAGAAGTGCCCAAAAAAGGGAAAAAAAAAAAAAAAAAAGACTCTCATTCCAGAACCTGTAAACAAAAGACGTGTGTGATATTGTGATTTATGGTAAGAAATATGTAATTGACCTTCATCCCCATTTCTGGTACAGAGCTCCCCAAATCCTTAGAATTTCACCTGAAGAGAGTGTTAAAAGCCTTTTTGTTATGGGAAGCTACCTAAGGATAGGAGCTGGTTGACAGGAGAACCAACAAAAGTGGTTGAAACTTTCATTCCCACCTCCTTGACCTCTGGGTAGAGGAAAAGACCTGGAGGTTGACTTGAGCGCCAAAGGATGATGATTTAATCATCTATGCCTATGTAAGGAAGTCTCCATAAAGACCCCAAAAGACCCTTTGACCTATGGAGGTCAGAGCTGTTATAGTGGAATCTCTAGACTCCTAGTTTCCAGGGAAACACAATGAAATGACTCTCATTCCCACTCCTAATTTTGGGCAAAATGCACATGGAAAAAACCCTAATTCTTCATTTTCTAATTGTCTTACAAAGTCTACTTTTACTGTCAATCTCCATTCTTCCTTTCTACAAAATGGATTAAGAGAATATTCATTTATTGTGTAGGCTGTCTTAAAAAATGTATATGCCCTCAGGCTTGGTTATATTAATTTTGACTCAACTGAGAAGATTAGAATCTGGGAAGGAGGATGATGTACCTTCAGGTGCCCTCTCAAAATAGTTGTTCCTCACTTGTAAAACTAAGAGACAATATGTTCTCTCCCCCAGCATGTATTTGTGCTGCCCACATCCCCTCCCCAACTCAGTCTTAGAGTATGTGAGACAATCTAACCATGTCCTGAAAAGATGGTCTTTGTCACAAATGCCATATCCCACACTGTGTGCCATTTCTGTCCTGCTCTGTAACAGGGTGAATGTTTGGAGAAAAAATGTTTCCCTGGGCCTAGTACCTATAGAGGATCCACCAGCACTGGATTGTTGCTATGGACTGAATTGTTTCCCCCAGAATTCGTATATTGAAGCCCTCACCCCAGGATGGTGGTATTTGGAGATGGAGTCTTTGGGAGATAATTAGGCTTAGATGAGATCATGAGGGTAAGGGCCTCATTGTGGGATTAGTGTCCTTATAATAAGGGGAAAAGACGCTAGAGCTCATTTTCTATCCTGTCACACACAAGCCAGGAAGAGAGCTCACCAAAACTGAGCATGTTGGCACTCTGATCTCTGACTTCCAGCTTCTGTAACTATAAGAAAATACAAATAAAAATCTGTGGCACTTTGTTGTGACAGTTCTAGCCATCTAATATAGTCTGTCATCCAAATAAAGTTGTCCCTTGAACAACACAAGGTTGAACCAGGCAGGTCACTTGTAAGCAGATTTTTTTCAATAGTAAATACTATAGTACTGCATGTTTCATGGGCTACAGAGAACCTACAGTGAGTCACACTTAGATTTTCAACTGTGTGGAGGGTCCACACTCCAACCTTGAGTTTATTGTGGGTCAATTGTACTTCTGAAGCTCAAATAGATTCCTGTTCTTGGAGTTCATGAGACAATACCTTACCCTGATGATAAATTCTTATCTCAAACTACTTTGAGGTGGGTCTTTATCACAAGGAAAGAAATCCTGATTAATACAGTAGTGATAAACAAGAAGGATCCAGTCAGTGAAGGAAGAGGGGAAAACACATTCTGAAAGTGCAGAGGCACAGAGGACCAAGGATGGCTGGAGCATGGGGCTTGAGGAACAGGCAGGAGGCAGGCCCCAGAGGGTGCTTACACTGTAGCACAAGATCTCTGGTAAGCCCTGAGGGAACCTAAGCAGGAAAAGAGATGATCATATTCAGATTTTTTTTTTTTAAACAGAAACTGATCCCAGGAGGATGTGGGTTGGGAGGAAACATGTTAGAATGCAATACAGGGTTCCGCATGAGAAATGATGATGCCTGAACTAAGAATCTAACCATGCGGAGATGGCCAGAGTTCAGGGCACTTTTTAGAGGCAAAGCTGACAGATCTTGGTGACCAAGTAGAGCTCAAAGGTGAGAAGAGAAGGAGGGTGACTCCCAGGTGTCTTGCTCAGATGACTGAATGAACTGTGTTGCCCATCATAGGACAGAAAATGCAGATGGAGGGCAGGTTTGAGAGGTGGATGAGATGGGCTTGGTTTGGCACATGTACCTTGAGGAGGGTTTGGGGGAATTTTACGACAAAAGAGTCCAATACGACAAATGGGGCTGTAGCTGTGGAAAGGTCCAAGTTGGAGGGTAATCATAGGTGTGATGAGACTATCCGGAGGGAGAGGGAAGGAGAAGAGGGATGAGAAAGAGGAGCCTTAGATGAGACAAAGAAGGAAAGGCTGGGGGGAGGAGGAAAAACAAGAAAAAGAGGATTCAATGGGGAGATGTTGTTCAGAAGTGTTAAGGACAGCAAGAAAGCAAGCCAAGTAAGGGTGGAGGAGTTTCCTGACTGTCAGAGGACAGCTGGTGATCTTGGAGAGAGAGACCTCTTTAAGAAGCACAGAGGGGTGAGACAGTAGGGGTCCATGTTGTCATGGCTGAGGAATAAACAGGGGAGGGAGGTCTTCGGATAAGACAATGGCAAAAGTGAATGTAGAGGGCTGCTTTGACAAATTAGGTGGTCAAGGAAAGGAAGGAATGGGGGCTAGAAGGCTGTTCATATGCTGAAAAAACATTTGTCTGCTTAACCAAGAGCATTTCAGCGTATTTTTGTACTGAGAGGATAAAATTTATGTAGAATACTTGAATGCAAGAGGACAAGGATGATGATTGTTTATAAATAATTATTGAGCCTTTACTAAGAGCCACATAGTTGGTGAACACAACACACAGGGTTTTGAGGCTCCTACATGCTACAGCTCAAGTCACAGAAGTAGGTGGGGGGGGAAAGGTGACGCTTGTGCAAAGGGAGGACTTCCACGTTCATTGAAGAGAAGAAAGAATGATGGATGGGGATACAGCTAACTTCATTGGTGTGTGAGCAGGGAACTGATGGCGCCTCTGCTCTTTGTGAAGCAGGTTGTGAATCTGTTGCACGGGAGAGAGAGATGTGACATCCAAAGTTTGAGAAAGGCAGTTAGAATTCTTGATCAGTGTGGGGTGAGAAGCCGAGTATGTACACCCAGATGACTCGAGGCCCTGGTTGAAACCAGGCTGTAAATGTGTAATGTTCCAAACCCATGAAGTCATTTGACTTTCTCCAGCAGAGCCTCACTATTTGGTTCAGGCTCTGAGAAGCAGTAGGGGGTTGTGGGCACTATCTGTGCACTTGTGTTACTAAGTTCACTCACTTTAGTCACCATCTCCTACCATGGTTCAGTGCAAATGCCTAGAACTTGGCATTGAGGATTTAGCTACCAAGGCCAGAGTCCAGAGAAGAGTGCTGTGATGGCTTAGCAATGGCTTGACACTGGTTTACGGAGGCATGAATGCCACATTGATGGTGAGTCTGATTTGAGTGACCCCACAGCTCATTCAGCTGAAACATGACAATATATGTCTTAGAGCCACATTGACTCTCAGAGCCACAACGTTGGCGTCCTAGTGGCTTAGTATCACTATGCAGCTTGGGTAATATTTGGAGATATTAATTGGTGGGTTTGCTTTTCTTACTCTACTGTCCGCTTTTTCTTTCTTCCTGTCCAAGCAAGCAGCAGGCAGGCCCTGTGCTCATTGTCTTTGGACACACGTGTGTTCCAGCAGGAGAGCAGATACCAAGCAGGTCCTTCTGTCCTTATTTTCCAAAAACCTAAACCCTTGAGGTAAGTGCATTGGCCTGTAAATAAACTGTCTTGGCCAGAAGAAGGGGTAAACTGGATGCATTCATTTCCTAGGACTGCTGTAACAAAGCTTCAAAATGTGAGTGGCTTGAAATAGTCAAAATGTACTGTCTCCCAGTCCCAGAGGCTAGGAGTCCAAAGTGAAGGTATCCCTGATGGCTCTGAGGAAAAATCCTTCCTTGCCTCATGCAGTTTCTGGTGTTTACTGGCCGTTCTTGGGGCCCCTTAGCTTAGGGATACATCACTCCAGTCACATGACTGCCTCCTACCCGCGAGTCTCCACGTGGTCTTCCAGCTGTGCATGTCCGTCTCTGAGTCCAAATCTCCCCTTCTCGTAAGAACACCAGGCATATTGGTTGCCCTAATAACCTAATTTTAACCTCATTACTTCTATTGCTACCTCATTACCACCCTATTTCCAAGTAAGGTTACATTCTGAGGTACTTAGCTTTAGGCTTTCCTCATATTTTTAGGTGAAGGTGAAGTTGCTCAGTTGNCTCTGAGTCCAAATCTCCCCTTCTCGTAAGAACACCAGGCATATTGGTTGCCCTAATAACCTAATTTTAACCTCATTACTTCTATTGCTACCTCATTACCACCCTATTTCCAAGTAAGGTTACATTCTGAGGTACTTAGCTTTAGGCTTTCCTCATATTTTTAGGTGAAGGTGAAGTTGCTCAGTTGTGTCCAACTCTTTGCGACCCCATGGACTATAGCCTACCAGACTTCTCTGTCCATGGGATTCTCCAGGCAAGAATACTGGAGTGGGTTGCCATTGCCTTCTCCAGGGGATCTTCCTGACCCAGGGATCGAAGCCGGGTCTCCTGCATTGGAGGCGGACGCTTTAACCTCTGAGCCACCAGGGAAGCCTGTATTTTTAGGAGGGAGACACAATTCAACTGAAAACACTGGGCTTTCTATCTTCCTGCTCCATCCTGGCATAGCGTTCTGATTGGTGTTCTGGCATAGTGGGAAGGATGGCAGTAAGATCCAAAAGAGGAGGCCCTCAGTGATGGAACACCATTAGTAGACCTGGGGAAGCAGGTCAGGAGGGCTACCTTAATGCCCATCTGTGTGGACTGAGATGCTTTCTCCATGAACCCCTAGACGCCCTGACACCCTGGAGCATAAAACTGTTATGGGGGTGATTACCTCACAAAGAAATGAGAGTGATCCTTATGAGTTATGAGAGATACTGTAAAAGGGTATGCTTCTTGTATAATGAAGCTTGTGAGCCAAAATTTATGCCCATTTCACCTGTCTTTGATATCCTCACAAGCAGAGCCATCATTACTGTCTGGATCTCTTTTCACCCAGGCTGTCAATGAGCCAGATACTGGTCTTGCCAGCAGCTATGTTTTCTAGGAAACATTTATCACCAACTGCTTGCCTTTCCTCTCTCCTGCATATTTTGCTGTTCAATACAACTAGAATCAATATTGGTAAATGCTATATGAAAAAAAAAAAGATTGAGTTTATTTATTTATTTATTATTATTATTTTTTAAAGATTGAGTTTAAAAAAAAAAGAAACAGAAGGCAAACTCTAGAAAATTCTTAAAAATTTGGTTACTCTTTCTATTTCTTTTTCTATCTCTTCCTTTCACCTTTTTTTCCCCCAGAGAATAAAATCCTTTATTCAATATATACATAGACAGACTCAAAGGGAAACATAATATATGGAAAAGAATATGATTTCATAATTGGAGAAGGAATTGTGTTCAGAGATGGAAAGTCTGCAGTAGTTTTCTAGAGTGAAAGCAATTTCCCTCAAACATAAGTCATAACTTATGATTCTGTTCACAATTTTGTGGTTTCTATATTTTCTTAGAAAAATAAACCCCAATTTCCTGACCTTGCTTTAAAAGTTAGATTTGGGAAACCTGCCACTCAGCTGTCTCACAGTTACTGATTTATAGGAGGAGGCTTTATCCACAGCATATCAACAGCTGAGGGTGCCCAGGCCCTGACTCACCCACTTCAATGTCTAATTGTCTGTGTGATCTCAGAGGGAAAGTAAACTTAGTGCCTCAGTTTTTATCTCATCAGAAAATGCAATTTAATAAAAAAAAATAAAGGCTGAATTCTCCTTCAATTACTCTTTTGTCAAATATTGAGTACCTACTAAAAAGCAGAGACATTACTTTGCCAACAAAGGTCCGTCTAGTCAAGGCTATCGTTTTTTCCAGTGGTCATGTATGGATGTGAAAGTTGGACTGTGAAGAAAGCTGAACACCAAAGAATTGATGCTTTTCAACTGTGGTGCTGGAGAAGACTCTTGAGAGTCCCTTGGACTGCAAGGAGATCCAACCTGTCCATCCTAAGGGAGATCAGTCCTGGGTGTTCACTGGAAGGACTGATGCTAAAGCCGAAACTCCAATACTTTGTCTACCTCATGCTAAGAGTTGACTCATTGGAAAAGACCCTGATGTTGGGAGGGACTGGGGGCAGGAGGAGAAGGGGACAACAGAGGATGAGACGGCTGGATGGCATCACCGACTCGATGGACATGAGTTTGAGTGAACTCCGGGAGTTGGTGATGGACAGGGAGGCCTGGCGTGCTGCAGTTCATGGGGTCGCCAAGAGTCGGACACGACTGAATGACTGATCTGAACTATGTGACAGGCACAGAGCCAGTGGCTGGGGATACAGCAAAGAGAATGGAGTTCTCTGCTTGAGAAGACAGACACACATGCTAAATCAGAACCTAGATATATGCCAAGAAGGGAGGGACCAGGTGTTACAGAAACAAGTAAGAAAATGTTGAGCTTGTCTGGGATTCAGGGAAGGATTCTAAGCGAGGACCCTTCGTGTTCTGATTTGTGGACAAGTAGGAGCTAACTGGGCAAAGGCATTGGGACTGAGCACTTTAGAAAGAGGGTTCAACGTACACCAGACTGTGATGTGAGAGAGAACACAGTGTGCACAAAAGACTGAAAGATGGGTGCAGAGTGGAGTGATGAGGCTGGGACGAGACAGAGCCAGCCCGTGCATGTGCAGGGCCTTCCAGGCTGTAAGAAATACTTGGTCTTTATCCCAAAGCAAGCAAATATGTTTGATCGTCCATCCGCATCATTCTCCTGGTGACAGGTGCCATAAGTGAGTCTCCACAGACATAGAAAACAAACTTGTGGTTACCAAAGTGGAAGTGGGGAGGTGGTAGCGGGGGGGAAAAATACATCAGGAGCTTGAGATTAATAGATACACACTGCTATCTATAAAACAGGCATTCCCAGGTGGCCCACTGGTAAAGTACCCACCTTCCAATGCAGGAGACTTGGCTTCAATCCCTGGGTTGGGAAGAGCCCCTAGAGGAGGATATGGCACCTCATTCCAGTATTCTTGCCTAAGAAATCCCATGAACAGAGGAGCCTGGTGGGCTACAGTCCGCAGGGTTGCAAAGAGTTGGACGTGGCTGAGTGACTGAGCATGTCCATATGTAAAATAAACAAGGACCTACTGTATAACATCAGGAGCTATTTTCAATATCTTGTAATAACTTATAATGGAAAATAATCTGAAAAAGAGTGGATGTATGTATAACTGAATCACTTTGCTGTACACCTGAAACTGACACAACATTGTAAGTCAACTTACACTTCAATAAAAAAAAATGAGACTCAGACTGATTCAACCTGTGAACAAATACTCCGGGGGGAAAGAATGAATCTCTAAAATTCTTTGAGATTCTAATTTTGAAGACAGTTTTTGGTCCACGAGACCCTCAGGTGTGTCCCTTGGTCCATCACAGAGAATCGAGATTGCACTGTGATCAATACATAAGCCTTCTGCAGCTACCAGCTTGTCTGTACTGGGTGACACCATTTTTATTAAAAATGTAGACGAGTAGATAATTACATAGATCATCTGGAAAGATGCACAGTGAAATGTTATCTCCTGGTTATGGAATTTGTCAGCAACTTTCAATTTTCTTTGTTGGTACGTTTTATATTCTCCAAGGTTTGAAGAATTATTGTTTTTAGACTTTCAATTTTACTTCATTGCTTTATCTGTCTATCTTTATGTCAATACCACGGAGTACTAATAATGATGGTAGGTTTTTAAGAACTTTATTTTTAATGGGAGGAAAATTACTTTACAGTATTGTGTTGGTTTCTCTCATTGTTGTTGTTGTTCAGTTGCCCAGTCACATCTGACTCTTTGCAACCCCATGCACTGCAGCATGCCAGGCCTCCCTGTCCCTCACCACCTCCTGGAGATTGCCCAAATTCATGTTCTTGCATCAGTGATGCCATCCAGCCAGCTCATCCTCTGACACCCTCTTCTTCTCTGCCCTCAATCTTTCCTAGCATCAGGGACTTTTCCAGTGTGTTGTCTGTTTGCATTAGAAGACGAAAATACTGGAATATTTCAGCTTTAGCATTAGTCCTTCCAGTGAATATTCAGGGTTGATATCCCTTAAGATTGACTGGTTTGATCTCCTTGCTGTCCAAGGGACTTTCAGGAGTCTTCTCCAGTATCACAGTTCGAAGGTATCAATTCTTTGGCGTTCTGCCTTCTTTACAGTCCAGCTCTCACAACCATAGGTGGCCACTAGGAAGACCATAGTTTTGACTGTATGAACTTTATAGTGTATTCTGACTATATGAAACAGAGCAATGTCTCTGTTTTTCAATATGCTGTCTAGGTTTGTCATCACTTTCCTGCCAAGAAGCAATCACGGTGTTATGTTGGTTTCTGCCATCGTTGTTGTTCATTCGCCCAGTCACTATCTGCACTCACCGTCCACTGTGATTTTGGAGCCTAGGAAGAGGAAATCTGTCACGACTTCCACCTTTCTCCCTTCTATTTGCCATGCAGTAACAGGCCGCAGTCCATGGGGTCGCTAAGAGTCGGACATGACTGAGCGACTTTACTGTCACTTTTCACTTTCACGCATTGGAGAAGGAAATGGCAACCCACTCCAATGTTCTTGCCTGGAGAGTCCCAGGGATGGGGGAGCCTCATGGGCTGCCGTCTCTGAGGTCGCACAGAGTCGGACAAAATTGAAGCGACTTAGCAGCAGCGGCAGCAACGGGGCCAGATGCCATATAACAATGTGAATCAGCCATAAGTATATATATGTCCCTTCCATCTTGAACCTCCCTATTTTTTAAAGAGTTCCCTAAAAATACAACTGAAGGTAGGTGAGTGTCAGATTTACATACCAGTCACTAGGCAGACAGGGCCTTTCTCTCTGGGAACGAAGTAGCTTGGATCAGATTACTGTGAGGGCTGGGGCTCCAAAGGAGGACAAAGAGAGGAGGGTGCTCTGGACTGAACTGTGTCCCCCCGGATTCATATACTGAGACTCTCGCCTCCAGAGTATCTGTATTCAGAGTAAAGGGGTAATTAGACTTAATGGAGACACAAGAGTCGTCCCTGATCTGATAAGATTAGTGTCCCTATAAGAGCAGACACCAAGATAGCTTGCAGTCACTCTGCCACGTGAGGTCACAGCAAAGAGGCAGCCATCTATAAGGCTGTCATCTACCAGGAGGCTGGCTTTTGCTAGGAACTGAATCTGCTGATGTCTTGATCTTGGACTTCAGCATTCAGAATTGTGAGGAATAAATATGCTTTAAGCCACCCAGTCTATGGTGTTGTGTTATGGCATCCAAGCCTACTGAGACAGAGAGGGTTAAACTCCATGCTGGCACTCCCCCTGGGAAGACTTCATAGAGAAGGAGAAATGTAAGTTGCACTTTGTTCAACTTCAGGAGAAGTTATCTATATTCCTTTTATGAAGAAAAATCATGCCACCATCTAATTCCCATCAAACATAAAAATCCCAATAGAACATAGTAAGAAGTACTTAAAACATGTTAACCATGTCCTAATGTACACCCCTGTGCATGTAGTACTTGGAGAAATACTGGCCCCAAATAAGATGTGAGCCAAGTTCTCTACCCCCTGAGACTGAAATAGAGATTTTGCATTGTGCTCTAGGTGGAGGGGTCTTGGTACCCAAGCTCCTAGACGACTTCATTTAGAAAGAAGGGCAACACTACAAGGTTAGCACAGACATAAAAGGGAGGCTTTTGTCCAGGAAAAAGCAAAGAGTGTCTCTGAGGAAATAGTGTTAGAATCAAATTCTGAAGAATGGATAGTTCACCAAGTAGGTGAGGAGGGAGAGAGAAGGAAAGGGAAGGGAAAGGAAGAAAGGGAGGGAGGGAAAAAGGACTCTCTTACACGTTCATGTGGGCAGGAACTGTGGCTTCTTGTTCTCCGTGCCTAGTAGCTGATGCTTGGAAACAGTTTGCGGAGTGGACAGGCAGAGGGACATGACGGGCAGAGGAGAAGGTATGTGCAAAGGCACTGGGCCAAAAATAGCCTGAGATGTCTGAAAAATTCCAAGCTGTCTGATATTGTTGGAGCTGAGGGGTATGTGTGTAGGGGGGCGGTGGGGGTGGTATAGTGTGGAGGGTGGACGAGTGGCCAGAGAAAGAAGGGAACAGAACACAAAGGAGATGGGGTTGGAGAGGCAAACAGGGGCTAGGTCGAGTAGGGAAAACCACTAGGCCATTCAGATACGACCTGAATCAAATCTCTTATGATTACACAGGGTAAGTGACAAACAGATTCAAGGAATTAGATCTGATAAACAGAGTGCCTGAAGAATTATGGACAGAGGTTCCTAACATTGTATAGGAGGTGGTGATCAAAACAATCCCCAAGAAAAAGAAATGCAAAAAGGCAAAATAGGTGTCTGAGGAGACCTTACAAATAGCTGAGAAAAGAAGAGAAGCTAAAGGCAAAGGAGAAAAGGAAAGATATATCCATCTGAATGTCCAGTTCCAAAGAATAGCAAGGAGAGATAAGAAAACCTTCCTAAATGGTCAGTGCAAAGAGATAGAAGAAAACAATAGAAAGGATAAGATTAGAGATCTCTCCAAGAAAATCAGAGATACCAAGGGAACATTTCACGCAAAGATGGACACAATAAAGGGCAGAAATGGTAATGGACCTAACAGAAGCAGAAGATATTAAGAAGAGGTATACACAGAAGAACTATAAAAAGATCTTAATGACCCAGATAACCACGATGGTGTGATCACCCACCTAGAGACAGACATCTTGGAGTATGAAGTCAAATAGGCCTTAGGAAGCATCACTATGAACAAAGCTAGTGGAGGTGATGGAATTCCAGTTGAGCTATTTGAAGTCTTAAAAGATGATGCTGTGAAAGTGCTGCACTCAATATGCCAGCAAATTTGGAAAACTCAGCAGGGGCCACAGGATTGGAAAAAGTCAGTTTTCATTACAATCCCAAAGGCCATGCCAAAGAATGATCAAACTACTGCACAGCTATACTCATCTTACATGCTAGCAAAGTAATGATCAAAATTCTCCAAGCTAGGCTTCAACAGTACATGAACTGAGAACATCCAGATGTTCGAGCTGGATTTAGAAAAGGTAGAGGGATCAGAGATCAAATTGCCAACATCTGCTGGATCATGGAAAAAGCAATAGAGTTCCAGAAAAACATCTATTTCTCCTTTATTGACTACGCTAAAGTCTTTGACTGTGTGGATCACACCAAACTGTGGAAAATTCTTAAAGAGATGAGAATACTAGAAACCTTACCTGCCTCTTGAGAAATCTGTATGCAGGTCAAGAAGCAACAGTTAGAACTGGACATGGAACAACAGACTGGTTCCAAATTGGGAAAGGAGTACATCAAGGCTGTATAATGTCACTCTGTTTATTTAACTTCTATGCAGAATACATCATGAGAAATGTTAGGCTGGATGAAGCAATCAAGCAATCAAGATTGCTGGGAGAAATATCAATAACCTCAGATATGCAGATGACACCACCCTTATGGCAGAAAGTGAAGAAGAACGAAAAAGCCTCTTGATGAAAATGAAAGAGGAGAGTGAAAAAGTTGGCTTAAAACTCAACATTCAAAAGCCTAAGATCATGGTATCTGGTCCCATCATTTCATGGCAAATAGATGGGGAAACAGTGGAAACAGTGTCAGACTTTATTTTTCTCAGCTCCAAAATCACTGCAGATGGTGACTGCAGCCATGAAATGAAAAGACGTTTGCTCCTTAGAAGAAAAGTTATGACCAACCTAGATAGCATATTCAAAAGCAGAGACATTATTTTGCCAACAAAGGTCCGTCTGGTCAAAGCTATGGTTTTCCCAGTAGTCATGTATGAATGTGAGAGTTGGACTATAAAGAAAGCTAAGGCCTGAAAAATTGATGCTTTTGAACTGTGGTATTAGAGAAGACTCTTGAGTCCCTTGTACTGCAAGCAGATTCAGTCCATCCTAAAGGAAATCAGTCCTGAATATTCATTGGAAGGACTGATCCTGAAGCAGAAACTCCAATATTTTGGCCACCTGATGTGAAGAACTGGAAAAGACCAGCTGGAAAAGACCATTGCAAAAGCCCTGATACTGGGGAAGATTAAAGACAGGAGGAGAAGGGGATGACAGAGGATGAGATGGTTAGATGGCATCACTGATTCAATGGACGAGAGTTTGAGGAAGCTCTGGGGAATGGTGATGGACAGGGATGCCTAGAGGGCTGCAGTCCACAGAGTCATAAAGAGTCGGACATGACTGAGCAACTGAACAACCACAACAGGTCACACAGGGTCTTGCACGTTGCACTTGGGTATCTGGACTTGGTTCTGTGGGCAATGGCCTCACATGTTTGTTCGCAGGTGGCAACCCAGGTTTCGGGATCCTAGCCCACATCCTCTGTTTCTACTCTACCCCTTTCCCTTTATTCATCTTTACCTGTGACTTTGCAGGGAGGTGCCTGGCACCAGCAGCTGGAGGGCAGGGTGAGGAAGGGACTCATATCTAGGCAGTTTTCCAATGCCCGATCCTCAGGCAGTGCTGAGAAAGGTAAACTGATTTCTCTTTCTTTTCTCCCCTGCCCTTATTCCTCACACCCACTGTCCCTGCTGCTTATTCCCCTTGACACCATGAAATTGCTCTCTGACCGGCTTATAGCCTGTCAGGGATTGATACGGAAGACAGGTTTTGTGTATTAGCTGGTGAGGACTGGGTGCAGGGGGGCTGTTCTGAAGAAGGGCAATACCACACAGCCTTGTCAGGTGCACTGGNCTTAGGAAGCATCACTATGAACAAAGCTAGTGGAGGTGATGGAATTCCAGTTGAGCTATTTGAAGTCTTAAAAGATGATGCTGTGAAAGTGCTGCACTCAATATGCCAGCAAATTTGGAAAACTCAGCAGGGGCCACAGGATTGGAAAAAGTCAGTTTTCATTACAATCCCAAAGGCCATGCCAAAGAATGATCAAACTACTGCACAGCTATACTCATCTTACATGCTAGCAAAGTAATGATCAAAATTCTCCAAGCTAGGCTTCAACAGTACATGAACTGAGAACATCCAGATGTTCGAGCTGGATTTAGAAAAGGTAGAGGGATCAGAGATCAAATTGCCAACATCTGCTGGATCATGGAAAAAGCAATAGAGTTCCAGAAAAACATCTATTTCTCCTTTATTGACTACGCTAAAGTCTTTGACTGTGTGGATCACACCAAACTGTGGAAAATTCTTAAAGAGATGGGAATACTAGAAACCTTACCTGCCTCTTGAGAAATCTGTATGCAGGTCAAGAAGCAACAGTTAGAACTGGACATGGAACAACAGACTGGTTCCAAATTGGGAAAGGAGTACATCAAGGCTGTATAATGTAACTCTGTTTATTTAACTTCTATGCAGAATACATCATGAGAAATGTTAGGCTGGATGAAGCAATCAAGCAATCAAGATTGCTGGGAGAAATATCAATAACCTCAGATATGCAGATGACACCACCCTTATGGCAGAAAGTGAAGAAGAACGAAAAAGCCTCTTGATGAAAATGAAAGAGGAGAGTGAAAAAGTTGGCTTAAAACTCAACATTCAAAAGCCTAAGATCATGGTATCTGGTCCCATCATTTCATGGCAAATAGATGGGGAAACAGTGGAAACAGTGTCAGACTTTATTTTTCTCAGCTCCAAAATCACTGCAGATGGTGACTGCAGCCATGAAATGAAAAGACGTTTGCTCCTTAGAAGAAAAGTTATGACCAACCTAGATAGCATATTCAAAAGCAGAGACATTATTTTGCCAACAAAGGTCCGTCTGGTCAAAGCTATGGTTTTCCCAGTAGTCATGTATGAATGTGAGAGTTGGACTATAAAGAAAGCTAAGGCCTGAAAAATTGATGCTTTTGAACTGTGGTATTAGAGAAGACTCTTGAGTCCCTTGTACTGCAAGCAGATTCAGTCCATCCTAAAGGAAATCAGTCCTGAATATTCATTGGAAGGACTGATCCTGAAGCAGAAACTCCAATATTTTGGCCACCTGATGTGAAGAACTGGAAAAGACCAGCTGGAAAAGACCATTGCAAAAGCCCTGATACTGGGGAAGATTAAAGACAGGAGGAGAAGGGGATGACAGAGGATGAGATGGTTAGATGGCATCACTGATTCAATGGACGAGAGTTTGAGGAAGCTCTGGGGAATGGTGATGGACAGGGATGCCTAGAGGGCTGCAGTCCACAGAGTCATAAAGAGTCGGACATGACTGAGCAACTGAACAACCACAACAGGTCACACAGGGTCTTGCACGTTGCACTTGGGTATCTGGACTTGGTTCTGTGGGCAATGGCCTCACATGTTTGTTCGCAGGTGGCAACCCAGGTTTCGGGATCCTAGCCCACATCCTCTGTTTCTACTCTACCCCTTTCCCTTTATTCATCTTTACCTGTGACTTTGCAGGGAGGTGCCTGGCACCAGCAGCTGGAGGGCAGGGTGAGGAAGGGACTCATATCTAGGCAGGTTTCCAATGCCCGATCCTCAGGCAGTGCTGAGAAAGGTAAACTGGTTTCTCTTTCTTTTCTCCCCTGCCCCTATTCCTCACACCCAGTGTCCCTGCTGCTTATTCCCCTTGACACCATGAAATTGCTCTCTGACCGGCTTATAGCCTGTCAGGGATTGATACGGAAGACAGGTTTTGTGTATTAGCTGGTGAGGACTGGGTGCAGGGGGGCTGTTCTGAAGAAGGGCAATACCACACAGCCTTGTCAGGTGCACTGGGTGAGTTGGAAATTCTTACCTGCTGGCCTTCATGCCACCCCCAGCCCCATGCTCTGGCCACCACCCATATCCAGCTTTTGCCTTCACCTTTGGATCCCAGACTGGCAGAAAGAGTAAGCAGAAGATTCCCACCATCAGTGCCCCCATAAAGTGTGAATGGCTGAGTACCGATGCTCAGCCATACAATGCCTTGCTGCAAACTAAATAACAACACCCTTTCTCTGGATTCTACAGCCGCTTGCTGTGAACAACCTGCATTACCACTTTTTCCTGTCCCCTGNTGCCTTCACCTTTGGATCCCAGACTGGCAGAAAGAGTAAGCAGAAGATTCCCACCATCAGTGCCCCCATACAGTGTGAATGGCTGAGTACCGATGCTCGGCCATACAATGCCTTGCTGCAAACTAGATAACAACACCCTTTCTCTGGATTCTACAGCCACTTGCTGTGAACAACCTGCATTACCACTTTTTCCTGTCCCCCGATGCTCCCCAATAAATCCCCTGTCCAAAGGAGACCCTCTTAGGAAGTCCTGGGGGGCCAAGTATAAAACATGGGCAGGTGCATTTTTAAAGTGCACTTTCAAGACTGCACTTCAGTCACATGTGAAACGGAACCAGCCCAGATCAAAGGTGCCCCCTCCTCCATCTCTGTCGTGAGTCACCGCGGTATCGGAGCCTCAGGATGAGGTCCCAGATGCTTCTGTGGGACCCACTCTCTGCCTGCTACAAGATGACTCTGGCTTCATACATATTTCATCTGTTTGAGTGTGTGTGGTTTGGAGCAAGTAAAAGCAAAGTGATTTTTGTGTATCCAGCTTTGCCGTCAATATTTAGAGATTGTATTTCCACCAGAGCCTCTGAGAGGTAACCAAATGCAAACAATCCCTGCCAACATGCAGGTGAGCTTTCCACAGAGAAGGGGCTTGAGGTTGCAGATTCCCATTAGCAGACTGTCATCTCCTCCTCTCTTCTCCCCAACAGGCCCTTGTATGAAGCTGAAATGCCAAGTTCATTCCCCAGAGGAATACTCACCTCCCACAGTATGTTTCGATCAGACATGTCACAGGTTCCCAACTGTAACCAACTATCTCTCCACCAGCCTCCTGGCTGGTAACTGACATCAGATGAGCTCATCACAGGCAGACGTGCTGGGGCCATAAATCTTTCAAAAGATTAAACAGAGGCACCGAATCAGGCACCAGAGTGGGGATCAGAGAATACAGTGAGTGACAGAGACAAAGGCTGTTCAGATTCCCTGCGAGATTAAGAATAATTATCAGAAATGGCCAGAAGTTCTGTAATCAGGCTAGGCCAATCTCATTCAGTCTTCTGATGGTGTTTATCTGTCCCTTTCAGTCTCCCAAGGAGATTAAAAAAAAAAAAAAAAAAAAGGGCAGTTGAATAGAAATAGTCATTTTGGATATTTTTATCTCTACATATATCTCCTCTGAAGCAGTCAGATCTGACTGATCATGTCACCATCTGATGGCTTTGAGCTTCACAGAAAAAAAAAGCACACATTTCTTAGCATGAAAGACTCTTCTAAAACCCATCTCAGCGCACTTTCCTGGTCTCCTTGCCGATTGCTCCGTTGAGGTTGAATTATATTTGACTTCTTGGAACTCTCATGCATCCTAACACCACATGTCTTTGCATAAGCTGTTTAGTGGCTGCGATGAAGTCCTCTGTCTTCTCCTGCAGGAACTCCCTCAGGAGAAACTCCCCCTG
Source organism: Neotragus moschatus (assembly GCA_006410615.1). NCBI lineage: Eukaryota > Metazoa > Chordata > Mammalia > Artiodactyla > Bovidae > Neotragus > Neotragus moschatus. The sequence continues at coordinate 1,304,319 of SJYA01001017.1, forward strand.
TGGGAGAATTAGTGCTGGCACATCAGCTTTACAAAAACTCATCAATTCCTTTATTATAATGTTGTCTGATGGTATGGTTACTTTTTGCTCACATTATCTGCTCCTTTGCTGGACTCTGAGCTCCCATCTCGATATCTGAGCCTATTCTTCTTTGAAATCCTGGCTTATAGCAGGGGGTCGATGAACATTTGCTGGATTGAATGGAATGGAATGGAGTGGAATTACATTTTAAAAGAGAGGTGGAGGACCTAATCTGTATGTGATTGATAAGACTCAATGGAATGTTCTGGCCGGGTTTAGAGCAGGTTTATATTGTTACATAAACAACTTTGAAGAAGCAGTTAATTGTAGAACTCTTAAGGAAGCAAAATAACAATATTTTATTTGAATATTGTATTATTCATTCATCCAACATCTGCTTGTTTAAGGTATGCTACAATGCTCTGGATATTAAACAAATTCCCTGTCCTCCAGTAAGTTATATTTTAGAACTCAACGAGTATGTGATTAGGGTAGGCTCTGGGTTCAGTTCCTAGCTTGGTCACTTACTAGTTGTGTGATCTTGGGAAATTTACTTAACCTTGCATTGCCTCAGTTTCCTCATCTGTAAAATGAAGATAAACAAAAGTGTCTACTTCATAGGGTTGTTGCAGAGATAAATATGTTAACCCATGTGAAGCAGTTAGAATAATGTCTGGCATATAGTATCCACTCAACAAATGTTATTGATAGTTATTATTATCTAATAGTTGATCTTCAGTTCAGTTCAGTTCAGTTGCTCAGTCGTGTCTGACTCTTTGCAACCCCATGAATCGCAGCACACCAGGCCTCCCTGTCCATCAGCATCACCCAGAGTTCACTCAAACTCACATCCATCACATCGGTGATCCCATCCAGCCATCTCATCCTCTGTCGTCCCCTTTTCCTCCTGCCCCCAATCCCTCCCAGCATCAGAGTCTTTTCCAATGAGTCAACTCTTCACATGAGGTGGCCAAAGTACTGGAGCTTCAGCTTTAGCATCATTCCTTCCAAAGAACACCCAGGGCTGATCTCTTTCAGAATGGACTGGTTGGATCTCCTTGCAGTTCAAGGNCTGTCCTCCCCTTTTCCTCCTGCCCCTAGTCCCTCCCAGCATCAGAGTCTTTTCCAATGAGTTAATTCTTCGCATGAGGTGGCCAAAGTACTGGAGCTTCAGCTTTAGCATCATTCCTTCCAAAGAACACCCAGGGCTGATCTCTTTCAGAATGGACTGGTTGGATCTCCTTGCAGTTCAAGGGACTCTCAAGAGTCTTCTCCAACATCACAGAGGTACAGACTCCACACTGGGTGCTGGCATCTATCCCCCTCTGGCTCTTCACCCTTTCCCTGGATTAACATTTACCTGTCTATAAGGTCTTGGCTTAGAATCGTTCTGTCTGGAACCTCCATGAATACAGAAACCTGAGTTATTGGAATAAGATGAAGTTAGGTTCACTGTGGAGTGTCCATCCAGATACATATACTGAGATTATACTTCAGTTCAGTTCAGTCACTCATATGTGTCCGACTCTTTGCGACCCCATGAATTGCAGCACGCCAGGCCCTGTCCATCACCAACTCCCGGAGNGCGTGTGACTTGACAAATTATCTTCAAATTTCTACAGAAAACTCAAGGACCAAAGCTAGTCAAGACAAAGTAGGCAGAACAAGTTGGGGACACTTGCTCTACCAGATGTCTACAGTTGTTATGTCAGTGATGTGTTGAGGGAGGCTCTGAAAAGAAGCAGAGAAACACACCAGAACCAACACACAAACCCATGCATATATGGTAATGAAATGATGACAGCTGGTGCCTTACAAGTCATGGAAAAGGACAGACTAGTCAACACGTTCAAGAGTCAAAAACAAAACAGGATTCCTACCTTAAACCATGCTAAAAACATCACATGTGACTGAAGGAGACTGAAGACCCAAGTTTGAAAGGCAAAACTCTAAAACTACTCAAAGGAATATAAAAGAATATATAATCTTGGGATGAGGAAAGATTTAAGTGAGACAGAAAAGGCACAAACTAAAATGCAAAGATGAATATGTGTGTTAGTTGCTCAGTCGTGTCCGACTCTGTGCAACCCCATGGACTGTAGCTAGCCAGGTTCCTCTGTCCATGGGATTCTCCAGGCAAAAAACTGGAGTGGGTTGCCATTTTCTTCTCCAAAAGCTGAATATATAACCATGACAAACTATAAAACCTCGGTAGACCGCAAAACGACATTAAAAGAATGAAAAAGGAAGCCACAAACTGAGAAAGTATACATGAGGGATAGACAGGTAGAAAGAAACAGATGCAGATACCATCATATGCACTGATAGAAAATATAAAGAACCTCATAAATCATTAAGAAATTTTCTCCCCAGTAGACAAATGGGAGATAATTTATAAAGAGAAACTAGAATCTCCAATATACTTATGAAAAGACATTCAACCTTTGGATGTATAATAGTTAGGAACTACAGAACTGAGCCCAGCAAGTTACCGTTTTCACACAACTGAATCTATCACAGCAAGACATCTCGTACATTGCTAGTGAGCATAGAAATGTTGCAGCCACACTGCATCAATAGAACAACTTGACAATATCTACTAAAGTGGAAAATACAGATAAAGTATGAACTAAAGTTTCATTTGCAGGTATTTACAAGAGAAAAATACTGTGTACACCCACTCCCCTGAAGCATTATATATAATAGAGAAAACTAGAAAACAACTTTAATCTCCATTAAGGAGAGAATAGATAAGTCAAGGTATTCATCAATAGAACACTAGCAGTTAGAATAAATTAGAAAAAATATTTTTGCATACATATAAGTAAGTAATTCAAAACTGTGCTCTTGCTGGACCATTCCCATCACGTTCTTATTTACCCCACCTTTTAAAAATAAAGAAAACAAGATTCTCCTGAGCCTATTTCCACTNTAGAATAAATTAGAAAAAATATTTTTGCATACATATAAGTAAGTAATTCAAAACTGTGCTCTTGCTGGACCATTCCCATCACGTTCTTATTTACCCCACCTTTTAAAAATAAAGAAAACAAGATTCTCCTGAGCCTATTTCCACTATTCTGCATCCTCCTCCTCTGCTTACCCTCTGCCAAAAACTCCCTGGTGACTTTCTCTATTGGCAGTTTGCAATTCCTCTCCTTTTATTTCTCCTAAACACATCACAGTCAGATTTTTCCCCCCTTAACAGTTCACTAACATTTTTCTCATTAAGTTTACCAGTGACCTCAGCGCTGACAAACCAGTTGTCAGTTCTCAGGACTCATCCTAGCAGCACCATACGGCACAGCTGACCACACCCTTCTCCTTGATCCTTACTCCACTAGCTTCCAGGATTTCATGCAGCACGGGTATCCGACTTCACTTATCACCCCTCCTCAGTCTCCCTGCCTGGTGTCTTCCCTCCTGCCCCATCTCCAAAGGCTGGAGTGGCCCAAGGCTGCCTCCCTGTACGCATGCTGTCAGTGTTCATTCTCCTGGCAATCTCATCCAGCCTCATGGATTGCACCGTCTACACACTGATGACTCCCAGTTCAGACCTCCTTCCCAAACTTCCAACTCATAGGAGCCAGAGGAAACACGACACAGTCCAAACCTCATTCCTGATTTTTCCTCCTCAAAGCGTATTCTCGCCATCAGTTCATTCAGTCAGCAGCAACGCTGCCCTTCCAAAAGGGCAGAGTTAAAACTCTGGTCAAAACTTTTGAGTCATCCTTGACTCCTCTTTCCCATTTNCTTCCCAAACTTCCAACTCATAGGAGCCAGAGGAAACACGACACAGTCCAAACCTCATTCCTGATTTTTCCTCCTCAAAGCGTATTCTCGCCATCAGTTCATTCAGTCAGCAGCAACGCTGCCCTTCCAAAAGGGCAGAGTTAAAACTCTGGTCAAAACTTTTGAGGCATCCTTGACTCCTCTTGCCCATTTCCTACACTCAATCTGTCCATAAATCCCACCGTCTCTGTCTTAAAGAAACATCCAGACCCTGACCACTTCTTTCACCACTTCTACTGTTAACCTTCTTGGTCTAAATCACCACCATCTCTCTTCCAAATTACTACAGTAGTCCCCTAAATCATCTCCCAGACTCTACTCAGCGTATTCTAACACAGTAACCAGACAAGCTTTTTGCAGTATATTAAAGCATTTCATTCCCAACAGCATGAATTTGTTTAATAGAATCCTGCCTCAATTTTTCTATATTTTTAAAAAAATTTTTTAATTGGAGGATAATTGCTTTCCAGTGTTGTGTTGGTTTCTGCCATACAACATAAATCAGCCATAGGTATTCACATGTCCCCTCTCTCTCTGAACCTCCCCAAAGCTGAAGTATTAACACGCCAACCTCTCTCACTTCACCCCATATTTGGAGTCACTATTAATGTTACAGCCACACAAACTTCCTTGGTTGTTCCAAAGTACACTAGGCACACTTCTGCCTTCTGACCCCGCTCTGCCTGGAACATTCTTCTCCCAGAAAGCTGTATGGCTAATTTCCTCAACTGCTTCAAAATTCACTCAACTGCTTGCCCAATGAGGCATATTCTTACCAATTATTTAAAATTATAATCCCATACCCCTACAATATTTCTAATCCTCTATCTTAATCAACTTTCTTCTGCCTTATAATGTCTCATTCTTACATATATACAATTAACTTTTTAAAATATCAATTACATGTATTAATTACATAGATTGTCTGTCTCCTTTAGCTAGAATATTAATGCCAAAGGATCTTTCTTTTGTTTATTTGATGCACCCTAACCACTTAGAACAATGTCTAGCACAAAGCAGGTGCTCCATACATATCTGTGGAATTAAAAATTCTAAAAAATATAATGGAGATTTTTTTTTTAATTATAGAAAATGTATACAGTAAGAAACTATACTTTTTATGAAAGGATAATTGATTTATAATATTATATCAGTTTCAAATGTACAATATGAAGTTCAAAATTTTTAAAGATTATACTTTGTTTATAGTCATTATAAAATATTGGCTGCCTTCCCTGTGCTTCACGATCTACCCTTGATGCTTACTCACCTTATTCCTAGCAGTCTGTGTCTCTTAATTCCCCAGTCCTGTCCTGCCTCTCTCTGTTTCCCTCTCTCCATTAGTAACCAATAGAGTTTGTTCTCTGTATTGGTGAATCTATTTCGATTTTCCTATAGTCACTTTTACTTTTTAGATTCCACAAATAAGTGATACTGTGCACTCTTTGTCTTTCTCCTTCTGACTTCTTTCACACAGCACAATACCGTCTATGACCATACGTGCTGTTGCAAATGGCAGAATTTCATATTTTTAAAGCTAACATCCCATATAACTATACACATATATATACACATACACACACACCATATCGCATTTTATTTTTCCATACATCTGTTAATGGACACTTAGGTTGTTGCCTTATCTTGACTATTGTAAATAATGTTGCTATGAATACTGGGGTAGTGGGGTGCATGTATCTTTTGAATTAGTGTTTTCATTTTCTTTGGCTATATATCCAGGAGTGGAATTGCTGGATCATATGGTAATTCTAGCTTTCGCTTATGAAAAGTTAAAACTTCTGTGCTGCTTTCCATAGTAACTGCACCAATTCACATTCCCAAGAACAGTGTACTAGGTCTCCCTTTCCTCCACAACCTGTCATTTGTTGTTTTTACACTTTTTGATGATGGTCCTTTAAACCATATTTTAAAAAGATAAAATAGCCAAAGCAATGTTACACATATAAATGTAGTAAAATTATAAAAACTTAAGACTAAAAATCATGTGATCATTTCACTGGACGCCAAAAATGCATTTGACTACACATAACATCTTCCATGATAAAAACTCTTCTAAAAAATTGAGTCTAGAAGGAATGAACCTCAACATATTAAAAGTCATATTTGATAAGCCCACGGCCAACATCATACTCAACGGTGAAAGTCAGAAAGCTTTTCCTCTAAAACCAGAAGCCAAAAAAGGGTGCCCTCTCTCACTACTCTTACTCAACTAGAAATTCTCACCAGAGCAGTTAGAAAATAAAAAGAAATAAAAGATATCCAAATCAGAAAAAAAGAAGCAGAACTATTTCTGTTTCCATCTGATACAATCTTACATACAGAAAATCCAAGAGGCTCCCCAAAAACCTGTTGGAACTAAACAAAGTCAGTAAAGACACAGGACACAAAATCAATGTACAGAAACTAGGTGGGTTAATATAAACCAAAACTGAAAAAAAGAAAGAGGAAAAAACAAAGAAAATAGTCAAAAAGAATACTTAGGAATAAATTTAATCAACCAGGTGAGAGATCTGTACATTGAAAACTATAAGACATTAATGAAAGAAATTGAAGGAGACAAAAATAAATGGAAGGAATCCCATGTTCTTGGATCAGAAAAAGTAATACTGTAAAATTATCTATACTACTTCAAGACATTTACAGGTTCAATATGATCCCTATAAGAATCTGCATGGGGCTTCCCTGGTGACTCAGACAGTAAAGAATCTGCCTGCAATGTGGGACACCTGGGTTCAATCCCTGGGTTGGGAAGATGCCCTGGAGGAGGGCACAGCAACCCACTCCAATACGCTTGCTTGGAGAATCCCCATGGACAGAGGAGCCTGCTGGTCTACTGTCCACGGGGTTGCAAAGAGTTAGACACGACTGAGTGAGAAAGCACAAGAATCGTCATGGAATGCAGAAGACCTGGGTTTGATCCCTTGGTCAGGAAGATTCCCTGGAAAAGAACATGGTTACTCACCCCAGTATTCTTGCCTGGAAAATTCTATGGACAGAGGAGCCTGGTGGGCCACAGTCTACATGTCGCAAAGAGTCAGACACAATTGAGTGACTAACACACACTTAAAAATTCCAATGGCTTTTTTCCACAGCAAGAGAAGAAACAACCCTAAAATATGCACAGAATCACAAAAGACTCCAAGTGCCCAAAGCAATCCTAATGGAGAACAAGCTGGAGGCATTATACTTCCTGATTTCAAGCTATACTACAAACCTACAGTAATCAAAACTGTATGGAACTGGCAGAAAAATAAACACATAAACCAATGCAACCAAATTGGGGGCCCAGACATAGACCCTCACATATATGTTCAACTAATATTTGACAAGGGAACCAAGAATATTCAATGGGGAAAGGATATTCTCTCCAGTAAAGGCACTGGAAAAGCTGGACAATCACATGTAGGAAAATGACATTAGACCCCTATATTACACCATTCACAAAAACCATGCTAGTTATAGAAACAGACCAAGGACTTAAACAAAAAACTCCTCTTAGAAAGCAGGGGAAAAGCTCTTTTGACATTGTTCTTTGTGATGACTTTGTGATAGGCATTTTTTTCCTATATCAAATGGATTGAGTGACCATAAGTTTCACTGGAAATCACTTACACAGAACTTTTCCAGGGGGTGCGGTGTATACTATGAGTAAAATAACAACAAATATTAGAATAAATAATAATAATAGAGCAGAATCCCCTCTGTGTAGGGTTTTAGAATCACTGAATTGCAGGTTTAGAAGGAACTTCATGTCTGGTCACCAAGTTCTACTACTCGAAAAGCTAACCAGTTGATTATTCTCAGTGGTTTCCCTGTTTCCATTCTATTTTTGATCATTTTGGAAAGAAAAACCTCATCATTTTCTAAGTTCATCAGTGCAGAAGTTTCCACCTTTCACTGAGCAAAAAGCTATTTCTCTAAAGCATCCACCAATTGGTCCTAAATTTATCTGCCCAAACTATAAAGAACTGACCTAAACTCTTCACCAGCTTCCATCTTTACATATTTGAAAAACACTTTCAATTCCTTCATAAAACATCCTTAATTAAGATGAAATCTTTACAAATATTTTCTATGATAACATGACTTAATTTTTCTTACTCTTCTATTGGTTCCCTTCCAANTTGACAGAGTTTCAACCCTTTGAGTCAATGTTCTCTTCTGTAAAATGGGATCAGTATAACAGTTACCTCCTTGATTTGTTGAGGCTTAAGTCAGTAAGCAGCATACACCCAGAGGTTAACAGAAATGGCTTTATTAAGAACTCATTCTCCTGGGTGAGATTATAAACTCAGGAGGGCGGCAGCAATGATCATGTAAATATTGAACACCTACTATGTGTTAGGCACAGAGAAAAGGAAGATTAAAAAGATGAGGTTTTGTAGCTAGAGATAACACTGATATTTTTTGCTTGCTCTGAAAACAATGTCTCAAGGTTTGTTCCTCCCACAGGGAAAGGAAATAGGATGACTACAGACTATAGTCGATGACTATAGATTATTTTCTATTTTCAGAGATAACTTCTGAAGTGGAGTCTTTAACTCATATTCTAGCATCTATTTTTCTGTACATTTCCAGTCTTGTTGCCAAACCCTGCCTGCCGCCAAATGCAAGGCTTAGTCAGTTACAGAAGTAATTCAGGATCCACTCGGGGAGAATAAGGAAGGAAAAAACCAAGTCCCCAGCAGAGGTGGCTGGAGTGTCAGAGGAAGAAGCAGCCCAGGTATATCAGCCCAAAGACCTGGGTTTTTATCTGCCTCCAGGGCCTTACCAAATTTGTCCAGTTTCCTTTCTTCTGCTTCTGTTTTGATTGTGAGTCCCCTTTAACCAGAAAATGTGGAGTCTTCTGTGATGCCTCACTCCTGAGTTGTACCACGTGGAAAGCTACACATCGTTTTTTTAATGTGGATATATTTCTTGCTGATTTCCTCATCCCTTGTTCCCTGCACATCAGTTCTGACTATCCTCCAGTTCTTTCTTCACAGTGCAATCTGTGTACTCTTTATAAAATTATCTATTCATGTTATCTCTCACCACTGCAGAGACAAACAGTGACTTCCTATCCCTCTTAGGAGAAATTGAAAATATTTCTTGCATGTGCCCAACTGCCCTTCTTGGTTTTTCCCCCAATTCCTCTCTAGCTTCATCTCAAACTGTTCTCTCCATAGATACATTGGTCTTTTACATATTCTGGCTGGACAGATATTTTTATTCCCAAAGGTACAAATCAGTGGAGAAGGGTAGCATAAGGAAGAGATGTAAATATCATGATTTTTGAAGATTCTGTGTGCTGTGCTTTAAGATTCTTTTGAGATATTTCAATGAGGGTGCCAGTTGGGCAGCTGGAAATTTGGGCTGAGATTTCAGACAAAGATTTACTCTGTAAATATAAATTGAGAAGTCATCAGCTATAGAAAATAAGTGAAGCTATGGGAGGAGTGAGACAGATAAGAGAATGTAGCATCCTATTGAAGGTTCTTGCAAATTCTGTTCTCTTTTTCAGAAACACTCACATATCACTTCTCTAAATAGTCATTCTTCAGCACCATCAGAGACTTTCCCAAAGGTGGCAGAATCAATCAGACTTCTTCACTAAATTGTATTGCCATCTTGCTTTTGTATTTGCCAGTCTGTAACTAAAGATATATTTCTGAAATAACTGGTTAGTCTCCATCTCCACCACTAGATCTAAGTACTACAAGGACACAGAACTACATCAATACCTGACAAAGAACCAGTTTATAGATGTATATATGTATTCAACTATTTATGAAATGGTTGAATAAGTCAATGAAAAAGAATTCTATAGTATTTATACAATTTTGTTGTACCAGTGAATGTACTAAAGCAAATCAGTTCCCTAATGTCCAATCACATTAGGTTTCTTTGTTGTTCTAGTTTTGAAAAGGAAATTTAAGAATAATTTTCTCTTTACATACCAGAGTTTGCATATATCTCACATCCAGTTTCCCCTATTCTTAATTTACATCAGCATGGAAGTTTTGTCACAATTCATGAAACAATTTCGATACCTTATCATTAACTACAGTCTATTACGATTACTTGAGTGAGTGAGTGAAGTCGCTCAGTCGTGTCTGNTTTTCTCTTTACATACCAGAGTTTGCATATATCTCACATCCAGTTTCCCCTATTCTTAATTTACATCAGCATGGAAGTTTTGTCACAATTCATGAAACAATTTCGATACCTTATCATTAACTACAGTCTATTACGATTACTTGAGTGAGTGAGTGAAGTCGCTCAGTCGTGTCTGACTCTTTGCGACCCCATAGACTGTAGCCTTCCAGGCTCCTCTGTCCATGGGATTTTCCAGGCAATAGTACTGGAGTGGGTTGCCATTTCCTTCTCCAGGAGATCTTCCCAACCCAAGGCTTGAAGCCAGGTCTCCTGCATTGTAGGCAGATGCTTTACCCTCTGAGCCACCATTAAGATTACTTAGTTGTTATCTAATATCTCTTTGTGTTTCAAGATCCCATCCAGGATCTCATATTACATTTAGTGATCATGTCTCCTCCCTCCTTCTTGACTGTGGCTATTTTTGGAGCTTTGCTTGTTTTTGATGACCTTGACAGTTTTGAGGAGTACTGCTCAGGTGTTTTACAGAATGCTCCTCGACTGGAATTTTGTAGACTGGAGTTACTAGGGGAGGAAGAGGACCGAGGGGAAAACACTATTCTCTCCCCATCATATCAAGGGCACACGCTATCAACACGGCTGACCATGGGCAGTGTTAGCTTTGATCACTTGGCAGATACCATATTCACCAGTTTTCTCAAACTTAAGGACTTCCCTGGTGGCTCTGATGGTAAAGAATCTGCGAGCTGGGTTTGATCCCTGGGTTGGGAAAATCCCCTGGAGAATTCCATGGACTGAGAAGCCTGGCTGGCTGTAGTCCATAGGGCTGGCAAAGAGTTGGACATGACTGAGTGACTAACACTTTCACTTTAAAACTCCTAAATGGTTCCACCGCCCTTCCATACTATACTCTTTGGGGGAAAGTTACTACAGACAGCCCATACATAAGGAGAGGAAGTTATGCACTGCTCCTTTATGTACTCAAAGTGTCTACATAATTATTTGGAATTCTTCCACATGGTAGATGTATGTAGCTATGCATATCAGTTTGCATTCATCTATATTTATTTTACACTTTTGCTTATAATCAAACACTTATTCTATGACTCGAAGTGATACTATTCCTCAGAAACTATTTGTCTCACAGATCTTTTAGTCATAATTCACTCTTATCATACTAGAACTCTGTTGGTATTATGGTAAAGTACAGGAGAGGGAAAGTGTTCTAATGTATTCTGATTAAATTTCAATCTTTTAGTTGGCCAGTGTCTTGGGACTGTGACTGTCATGAGTGTTTCTGCAGTGGTATAGCTTCTTGATTTGTCCACCTCTGATCTCCCTTTTTAGTTGTCATATTCCCAATCTGTTTCCTTGAAGCCCTGACCCATGTGGCCTTAAATGAGACAGGAAGGCTGAAAGAGGCTGGACTGAGAGGAGTTCCCTTCCTCCTACTGGAATAATAGTCTGATGGTTATTTCCTCTGGATTGAAGGGCTTTGGTGTGGAGAAGACCTCTGGGCATATTTCACAATGGATACTCTCTCCCTCCCCCAACACAGCCAGGAGAGGATCTTTCTCAGATCTTTATTGTGAAAATTGGACAGAGTTCCTGGAGGTAAAAGCCCCACATGCATGGGACTCCCCCCAAGATTATGGGTTCCAGGAGTGTCTCTCATCACTAGCTTCTCTCATCACTAGTCTCCAGGCATTTATCAAAGTGTTTGGGTTTATGGATCCAGCTTCTCCTCCTGAAAAGGGAATAGCAGTTGCGTTCCCCTGCTTGCACTTATCTCTGCAGTTTGGGGAGAAGTAGTCTGCTCTGTGACCTCATTTCTCTCATGAGTCCAGTAAAAGTTATTGATTTTTCACTTATCTAGCTTTGTCTTATTATAAGGAGGGAAGTGACCAGACATCCGTGCTATTTTTATACATAAAACACATTCCTCCTTGTTTTTGTCTGTGATCAGCTTAACCTTTTCCTAAACCCTCTCTTGTGCATTTCACTGTTGCTCAGGCTTCTAGAAAACCATCTAGATGCAGGTTAAATAAATCTTTGGTAAGAAGATAATTTGCTTCCCAAAATGTCAGTGTGCTTATCCAAGTTAAACATTAGTATTCTGATGTGAGCCATTCTAGACATAGTTTGATGAAATTAACTGAAGATGAGAACTACTGATGAAGAATTTAAACAGGATTAATACCTTCATTTTAAAAGGTGGATAAGGTGGTGAGCACATTAATGGTTTCATCCATTATATCTCTTGGTGCTAAGAATTGATGTCCTTGTCCTATTTAGGTAAGGAATTTTTATTTCTTGGCAGAAATAAGATTATATATAAACTGAACTATAAGAGTAATTTTTCTCTATTGACAAAAGGCACAATGTCTGCCTGAAGCTCTTATCTAATAGCTCATTGTATATTGGACTGTTTCTAAATCAGCTAAAGTTTAATAGGGATGGGGAGAGATTAATTATCAGAGGGCCTCCTTCTCATTAAAAAATAGATTTACCACTTGAAAACTGCTGAATATTGTTTAAACGTGCTTAAATATAACTTCAACATTTAGTACTAAGAAAAAGTCTTATAAAATAGTGTCTATGTTATAATTCTTTTTGTTAAAATATGTATATAGTGTTATATTTGCATATTTAAAAAACAGAAATATTGAGGAAGTATGTGTATTTTTTTTTAAATTTTCTCCTTTTTGCATGTTTCTATTTTCTGAATTTTCTGTAATGAACAAATAATGCTTTCATGAAAAGAAGAAAACCATAGACATCAAAATAAGAAGAATCATTCATAAAATACAAGACTTGAAAAGAATTTGGGATTTATTTGATAAGCCAGTTCCTATTTTCTTCAGTTGAGGAAATGATGGTACACACCAGAAAAAAAGAAAAAAAATCCTCTTGAATACTGTTTCCCCATTTCTGCTTAAAGAATAATAACCATTTTAAAAGAGCTAGTTCAGATATGCACAGCTTTGGCATTTCTATGGTAGCATGTCTCACACCTCTCACCAGCTGTAACGTTCTTCTAGAATAACATGAATCATGAAGAAGAGAAAGACGCTATGGGGTGAGGACAGCTTCTCCTCACCGTCTCTCCAATGCTTAGCCATATATCTCAGTTGTTGTTGCTCAGTCACTAAGCTGTGTTCGACTCTGAGACCCCGTGGACTGCAGCACACCAGGCTCTCGAGTCCTTCACTGTCTCCCAAAGTTTGTTCACATTCACGTCCATTGAGTCAGTGATGCAATCTAACCATCTCATCCTCTTCCGCCCCCTTCTCAGATTTCAGTCTTTACCAGGATCTGTTCCAACATCTGATTTACCCTATTTTAATTAACCCTTTAACCTTTTCAATCAATTAACTTTTATTGACATAGAGTTGACTTACAATGTTTCAGGTGTACAGAAAATTGATTAGTTTATATTGTACATATATATGTACATACATTGCTGTTATTTAGTCACTGAGTCATGTCCAACTCTTCTGCAATCCCATGTACTGTAGCCCACCAGGATCCTCTGTCCGTGGGATTTCCCAGGCAAGAATACTGGTGTGGGTTGCCATTTCCTTTTCCTAGTGATCTTCCTGACCCAGGGATTGAAACCACATCTCCTGCATTGGCAGATTCTTTACCACTGAGCCACCAGGGATGCCCATGTGTATATGTAGTTTTCAGATAATTTTCCTTTATGGGTTATTACAAGACACTGAATACAGTTCCCGTTAGAGGTTATTATAAGACATTGAATACAGTAGGTCCTTGTTTATCTATTTTATGTATAGTAGTGTATGTGTGTTAATCCCAAATGCCTATTTTACCATCTACTCCCTCCCCCCCCATAAGTTTTTCCTATGTCTGTGAGTCTATTTCTGTTTTATAAATAAGTTCATTTGTATCCTATTTTAGATTCCACATATAAGTAATATAATATGATATTTGCCTTTATCTACTATTTAATTCACTTAGCATAGTAATTTCTAGGTCCATCCATGTTACTGAAAATGGCATTATATCATTCTTTTTTATGAGCTGAGCAATATTCCATTCTGTGTATATATATATATATATATATATATATANCTATTTTAGATTCCACATATAAGTAATATAATATGATATTTGCCTTTATCTACTATTTAATTCACTTAGCATAGTAATTTCTAGGTCCATCCATGTTACTGAAAATGGCATTATATCATTCTTTTTTATGAGCTGAGCAATATTCCATTCTGTGTATATATATATATATATATATATACACATATGTATATATACATATAAATATATATCACACCTTCTTTATCCATTCATCTGTCAATAGACATTTATGTTGCTTAATTAATCCTTGCAATACCTTCATGATTTAAATATTACTCTCATTATTCAGGTGAATAAAAGGAAAATTAAACAGGTTAAAACATTTTAGAGTCTTAAAGTTGGCCTAACATTAAGACAGCTTTCTCAAAACCCACAGAACTTGAGCTTTACATAGGTTCATATTTCTTCAAAACTTAACATATAGTAAATACTCAGAAAATGTATTTAATAATCGAGGTATTTATCAGCAACTTACTGATCCTTCGATTAATTCACAATGAAAACAACTTTGATCACAACTAGCATTTGAAGTCCGGGTTTTTTAAACAAACAGAATTCTTTTTCATCACCAAAAAGCAATCATCACTGCTGCCATCTGGCTTCCTTGTTCTCGTCTTTATCGTACTTCAAAAAAAACATTTCTTTTAACTTCTCTGTTTGCTTGAAACATCACTCTCTTTTTAAGACACCAGCTTCTTGCATGAAACTTTTGCCTCTGAGCTTAAATTCTAGAGCTAAATAACAGTCAATTCAGTTCAGTCGCTCAGTCGTGTCCAACTCTTTGCTACCCCATGAATTGCAGCACGCCAGGCTTCCCTATCTAACACAACAACTCCCAGAGTTCACTCAGACTCACGTCCATCGAGTCAGTGATGCCATCCAGCCATCTCATCCTCTGTCATCCCCTTCTCCTCCTGCTCCCAATCTCTCCCAGCATCAGAGTCTTTTCCAATGAGTCAACTCTTC
>SJYA01001017.1:1321256-1347881 GCA_006410615.1 Neotragus moschatus
GATGCTGGGAGGGATTGAGGGCAGGGGGGGAAGGGGACAACAAAAGATGAGATGGCTGGATGGCATCACTGACTCGATGGGCGTGAGTCTAAGTGAACTCCATGAGTTGGTGATGGACAGGAAGGCCTGGCGTGCTGCAATTCATGGGGTCACAAAGAGTCAGACACGACTGAGTGACTGAACTGAACTGAACTGACACTGTTTCCACTGTTTCCCCATGTATTTCCCATGAAGTGATGGCACTGGATATTGTGATCTTCGTTTTCTGAATGTTGAGCTTTAAGTCAACTTTTTCACTCTTCTCTTTCACTTTCATCAAGAGGCTCTTTAGTTCCTCTTCACTTTCTGCCATAAGGGTGGTGTCATCTGCATATCTGAGGTTTTTTTATATTTCTCCCAGCAATCTTGACTCCAGCTTGTGTTTCTTCCAGTCCAGCATTTCTCATGATGTATTCTGCATATAAGTTATACTTACAGGTGGATTATTCCAACAAACCCTTTACCTTGCATCAGTCTCATCACTCAACATCACTTTCTCCAAAGAGAGCTAGAGGGAGATTCTGGACAGTTTCTGTAGGAAAGAAAATCATGTCTCTGTAGGACTCAGCACGGGGTCCCGTCACTCACTACCTGTGTGATATTGAGCAAGCTATCTAGTTTCTCCCTATTTTAACTTGATCATCTACAGAAGGGGAGCTGGTTGCAACAATAACTGCCTATCTAAGTCAAAGTGAGAATTAAATGGACATTTATGCAAAGCCTTTAGTACAGTGCCTTCAATATAGTCAACATTCAGTAAATGACAACAATTCTTATTAATTCCTATGTAATTCTTACTTTTAAATGAATCCAACTATTGTTTTGTCTAATCGATTGCCCCGTGGTATGTTATTTAGATTTTTTTGTTTACTGCTCAGCATGTGGGATCTTAGTTCTCCAACCAGGGATTGAACTCATGCCCCCTGCAATGGAAGCACAGAGTCTTAACTGCTGCTCCACCAGGGAAGTCCCCATGGTATGGTATTTAAGCCAGTTCTGGAAAGGAGCAAGCATTGCAACAAATATTCCCCTTAATTTGAATTGCTTTCTTAACTCTCATGAGAGACTTCTCAAAACACAAAAATCTAGCACATTTTACCCCTAATTCCTTTCTTCTTCTCTTCAATAAATACTTTTTTGAGGCTTCCCTGGTGGCTCAGAGGTTAAAGCGTCTGCCTGCAATGCGGGAGACCCGGGTTCAGTCCCTGGGTCAGGAAGGTCCCCTGGAGAAGGAAGGTCCCCTGGAGAAGGCAGTATTCTTGCCTGGAGAATCCCATGGACGGGGGAGCCTGGTAGGCTACCTACCGTCCGCAGGGTCGCAAAGAGTCGGACATGACTAAACGACTTCACTTTCTTTCTTCTCTTCAATAAATACTTTTTTGAGTCTTGTTGGTAGAGATTGGCCAGATTTCCTGCAATAACCATCTCTGAATCCAACCTTAAATACCAAGCGTTTATTTCTTTTTCATACTATGTGCCCATGGAGGGCAGGCAAGGGAGCTCTCCCCATTGAAGTCACTCTGACCCTGGGGACTGGACAGCCACTATCTGAAATACTGTTGTTACTCATGGTCAGAGGGAAGAGAGAGCTGTGGATGGTTTCAAACCAGCAAACGAGTGCCCTCAGCCTGAAAGTGGCCCTCATCAATGTGCCTGCCACTCTCTGAACACCAGTCACCTGTCCCACCCACACACATAGGAGCCAGCAGAGCAGTTCCAGAAGGGGGAGAATTCCAGTGCAATTCCAGGAAGACGCTATTTGACTAGGATGACAACCGCAAGATACCACCTATCAATCTGTTCAAAGCGCGGTGATAGCCTCAACTGAAGATAGGATCATATCTAAGCTGTGACCTTGTTCCTCTGGTGACGTATAGTCTGGCAAGAGAGATTAGAGACAGCAGAAGGCAGAATAAAACAGATACTACTTCTGAGCTTCCAGCTGCCTTCCACCAAGCCTAGAGAATGAGCAGAATGATTAATTCTCACAGCACTGCTTGGTACACTGAAGAAATTCATTACCAGGGGCCTGGCAGGGACTGTAAAGATGTTCTTTGGAAGATGAGAACCAGGGTAGTAATAGCTCATCATTTTTAAAGTTCTAGTGAAGGCTGTCATCATAAACCCCATCATTTATTTAAGCGTTTATCTGTGTGATGGGCCAAGTGAGCAACAGACATGGTCCTGCCCTCCCAGAAAGCTTAGGACCTAGGGAGCTGCAGGCAGACGGTGTGTGGCAGGGGAGGGTGGGTGTTGGGGGGTTGGGTAGCACACCCGAACATGCTCACATTTCATCTCACACATGATTTATCTTTTTAACCACAGTTCTTGGACACTAATTTGGTGAAGAAGAGAGAGAGGACGACGTGGCGAAGCAGAGAAAGATGTGGAAGCTTGGGTCCTGCCTTCAAGGTGCTTATGCTATATTAGAGAGATGAGAGAGAGATGCAGGGGAAATAGCACGATCAAAATATAGTAGAGATTAGTGTCTGAATGGAGGAGCCTGGTGGGCTGCAGTCCAGGGGGTCGCTGGGAGTCGGACACAACTGAGCCACTTCACTTTCACTTTTCACTTTCATGCGTTGGAGAAGGAAATGGCAACCCACTCCAGTGTTCTTGCCTGGAGAATCCCAGGGATGGGGGAGCCAGGTGGGCTTCTGTTTGTGGGGTCACACAGAGTTGGACATGACTGAAGCGACTTAGCAGCAGCAGCAGCAGTGTCTGAATGAGGGGCTCAGACCTATTTTGTAGCCTCTGAGGAGAGAGAGAAAGCTCAGGGGCACAATCAGAGACCCCTGTTACCCTGAAGATGGGCAAGTTTTTGGTTGATGGAGAAAAGGGGCGTCATGGGCAGTGTTGTGTGAAAAGTGGTCAGATGGAAGGTGAAAGGTCCAGGGGGTTTAGCCAGAAGAGGGGCTTTGTGTAGATGAGGGACCGTAAGGAAAGAAGGGAGGCAGGAGACATACTGTAGTTTCCAGGGTTGAATTATCCATCAGGCAATAGGGTTCTTTGAAAGGATGCAGACTAATATGAAGCACCAACTGTTTAAGGTCAAGGTCTGCGTTAGGCACCTCATGTCTATTCGTGCATCTTATCTTCACACCAATTTTTGAAAGTTAGCAGGAGTATAGATGAGGTAACAAGCTCGGATCACCTGGGAGTATGGGCCAGCGCTGATGTCACACCCAGGACTGTGTGGCATTGAACTTGATGCCTCTTCTCTCACATCACACTGACTGTCCATCAAGACTGTGGGGTTGGAACACGAGGAAGCTATGCTGCTGCTGCTGCTAAGTCGCTTCAGTCACGTCCAACTCTGTGCGGCCCCATAGACGGCAGCCCACCAGGCTCCCCCATCCCTGGGATTCTTCAGGCAAGAACACTGGAGTGGGTTGCCATTTCCTTCTCCAGTGCATGAAAGTGAAAAGTGAAAGTGAATTCGCTCAGTCGTGTCCGACTCTTAGTGACCCCATGGACTGCAGCCCACCAGGCTCCTCCGTCCATGGGATTTTCCAGGCAAGAGTACTGGAATGGGGTGCCATTGCATGGCACACTAAAAAGATCAAACAAACTGTGGCTTCATTTGATGGATGCCAGAGACACTGGTGGCAGGGAAATTGATAAGGAGGCAATTATACAAATCAAAATTTGGGTAGGGCCTGAACCAAGATAACCATAAGGAAATGGGTGTGACTATGAACAGTAAGGAAGTCACAAGAAAGTGCCATACTGGGAGGGAAGATGGTGACTTTGATTGTAGATGCATGAGTTTGAAGACGACAGAGGACCAGCTGGTTATTTGGTGTTATGAGACCACATGAATGATGCACTTATGGATAGAAGCCCAGGCCCCGTGTGATCTGAGGCAAGCTGTTTCACCTCAATAAGCCTCAGTTTCCCTCTCCTTCAAGGCTATTGTGAGGACAGCAAGCAAAACATTGAACAGTGTGAAAGGAACAATCAGAGCACCTGGGTAGTGGTAACTGATATGTTATTAGAGCCTGGGATTAGAGATTAGGAGTGTGCCTTCTCTGAGGCTGGGAATTCCCATGGTGAGTTGTTTGGTGGGCTCAGGAAACTGCCTATAGCTTCCATCATGACAATTTGTCTAACTGATTCTCTTGGGTTTGCCCATTTGGACGGTATACCTGCCCTTCTACAGCTACACCTCTGTGGGGATTCTCCACGGTTCAGTGGGGAGGTGGGCCTGCCCTGCCGTGTTAGTGAGCTTGGGGTCTCTGGGTCTCCTAAATGATGAAAAATGGACCCATCTTCCCCGCCCCCCATGCTTATGGAGCCGGCAAGCCTTTTCTGTACATCACCAAATGACACTCTCTTTATGTGGAGTCATTGCATGTCCTATACTTCTTTTCTTTGAGAAAAGAGACCCTCATATCCCAACCACTATCACCACAAGGTCACATAAACACTCCCCGCTCTTATCAGACAGCAATGTTATCTGGTGCTGAGAGAATTTCATAAACAAACTTGGATATGCAATAAAAAAAAAAGTCCCCAAGCTAGGCAGGCAATCAAATTTCTACATCTTAAAAGCCCCAATGAATTACATACATAGTAACCAGGTTTGTCCTCATAAAAGTCATTCTGCCACCCTCCGACTCATCATAAAAAGATCTATATTAAAAATCAGCATCATCATGTCCATAAAAGATTGAAGCAAAAAAATGTAATGTTGAGTCTGATTCTTGCTGGGCCTAAGGCAACCCTAACAGGAGACAAGGATCCCAGAATGTCAGGACAACTGAGGGGGCTTAGGCAGCTAGTTATTTACTAAAGTCAAGGAGTAACCTATGTTGGCATATACTTGTATATACCTCATTAGCAACTGAAGGACAATTGGAAAAGCACAGATGAAGCTTTTACTGTTCTGTTAACCCTCTCATCACCCACCACCCCAGCCCCAAACGGTCTTGAGGATCTAAGTATTGCCAGCTTTGATATTTATTTTATCCACACATGCCTGCAGATTTCATCAAAATCAGACAGCAGTTACCAGCCGTGTCTGCTGTTGTCATAATCACCTGGCTTTCTCTACCTGTCCCCTTCATTAAAACCAGTTGGAATTTTGGTCCCCAGGCTTAAGAGAGGTCTTGTAAGTTGGTAAGTTGACATAGAGTGAGTCAGTAACTTTGCTCATGGAGGTTACCTTCTTGACCTCTCAACAGGCCCACCTTGAGAAGAGGTTCAGGGACGCCTGCCGTGGGGCCCATCTGTCATGGGCAGAAGCAGATGGCATGGCCTCATGGGATAACATTTGTAGGATTGTGCAAACAAGTGTAGTGGAAATAAAGGTGTGATGTGGTCCCGGTGGAAGTCCCAGCCTCGTGGAATATGAAAGCCAGAACATCCGGAACATTTATTTAGCGACAGAGGAAGATTTTGAGGTCAAGAAGGTCACAATGACCTGTCAACCAAAGCGCAACTTCTAAAAGCCTCAATTCCATAATCTAGGAAATGGGAGAAATGAAATAAGAATGAAATGAGATCCTTTGTAAATTACACAGGTAAGGGCTTCTCTTCCCTCTTGAGCGTTGTTGGGCCTGCCTGCATCCTAGAGCCTAGTGCAGACATGTTGAGTTTCCCAGCCCCTAGTGCCTCCTTTTCGGGAGTCACTTAGTGCTGCCCCTGCCTCACCTAAACCCCCTTGCTCTTTGGTCTCTGGAACACCTCAAGTGTGCTACGGGTCAGTGCTCACACCGACGTACCCTGGCTCTTGACTGAGCCTCTGATCCCGTCCTAAGGCCAGGGCTGACTGTGCCCCCGCCACCTGACTGCAGGGGGCACAGAGTGCTCCCTGTGTTCTCGTGCCTCTGTGCTGGCTACAGCCTTATCTCCAGCCTGTAGGAACCAGGGCTGGGGGTGTGGAGTCGGGTGGAGGGAAGGAGATCTTTCTAGATGAGATGCCCCGTCACATAGCGTAGGCCCCCTGGAACGGTGAGGGAGAGCTCTGTTCTAGCTCCATCTTAGTTTGTGGTGATTAACTTAGACAAGAAGGAGAAATAGCTCCTGGTCCCTTCATCCCTGTCCTTGCAGTGTCCAGCCATTGTGTCACCTGGCCTGTGGCCCTTCATCTTGGGTCCAGCTGTGTGGGCCCACGTCAGCTTGGACTTGCAGGTCCTCCTCTCGGGGCACGTCTGCCACATGCTGCCAGCAGCCCTCAGACAGAGAAATGGGAGAGGGTTACGTTTGCCCTCTGACTCCACCAGGTCTGAATAAGAGGATGGATTACACTGAGTTAAAACAGGACAAAATATTTGGATTTGAGATTACCACAGGAAATCTCTGACCTGGAGCTGCCCATAATTCTCCCAGCCCGGCTGCTTTCCCAGAGGGTCTCTCTTAGTTATCGGGGGGTGGGGGGTGGGGCTGGACTTCCACAGCGAGGACAGGGGAACTCATACTTTTCCCTTGTCACTGTTGCCCATAATTATTTTATCGTCATCCTAGCCAGACTGGATTGAGGAAAGAAGCCAAAACAAGGGGAGAAAATTAGTGTGGGTCATGAATCAGGGGTCTGTCTTTTCTTGGGGCATCAGACAGCAGTCACCATCTTCTCTCCTTAGGAAGGCCTCTACTCTTTTATTTACACATCTGACTTCTGCCTATTGCAAACTTCCAAAGCAAGCTCTAAAGTTAAGAAGACAGGGGAAGCAGAGAAGAAAAGAAAACTTCATATCAATCTTGAAAGGACTATAACTCTGAGATTTGAAGAGAGCATGCCAAGATATCCCTGCTAATTAAACTCATTTCAATTGGAATTTACACCTTATCCATTCCTAAGATGTCACTGGCAGCTTCCAACGAAAGATGTAGATATGAGAGAGCAAAAAGTCAATCAGATTCATTGAGACCCTTGTTTAGGGTACTGGGTTGAGAGGGGTTCATCTTTGGGCAGAGAGCAGGGGCTTTGGAATAGCTTAGCTGTGTAAGTGGGCAAGTTATTCAGTATCTCTTAGAATCAGTTTCTTCTTCTGTGAAACAAAGTTAATAACCATGGCACTCACCTCACCAGACTGTTGCATGGATTTAAGAATATGTAAAGTGTCTTGCCTGGAAAATTCCATAAATAGAGTCTTGCTTGGAGGGCTCAGTTCATGGAGTCACAAAGAGTCGGGCATGACTGAGCAAGTGAACATCCTTGCAAAGTGTTTGTAAAGTACAGTCTCTGGGAATTAAGTGAGAAACTAATATACAGTTACTATTCCTGTGATTATTTCTTTTTAAAAGTTTTTTTTTAAGTTTGATTAGGTCCCATTTATTTTTATTTATTTTTAAAATTTTATTTTGGCTGTGCTGGATCTCTGTTGTGGCATGCAGGCTTCGCTAGTTGAGTGCCTGGGCTCAGTTGCCCAGCATGTGGGATATTAGTTCCCTGACCAGGGATTGAACCCATGTCCCCTGCAGTGGAAGGTGGATTCTTAGTCACTGGACCACCGAAGAAATCCCCTGCCATGATCTCTAAACTAAGAAAGAAAATGATGACAGGGACATTTCCCTGCTCCGTAGGAGAAACAGAGGTGGGAAGGACTTCAAGTGTTTGGGGAGGAGTACACAGGGTACTTGGAGAAGGCAACGGCAACCCACTCCAGTACTCTTGCCTAGAAAATTCCATAGACGGAGGAGCCTGGTAGGCTGCAGTCCATGGGGTCGCTAAGAGTCAGGCACAACTGAGCGACTTCACTTTCACTTTTCACTTTCATGCACTGGAGAAGGAAATGGCAACCCACTCCAGTGTTCTTGCCTGGAGAATCCCAGGGACGGGGGAGCCTGGTGGGCTGCCGTCTATGGGGTCGCCCAGAGTCGGATGCGACGGAAGCGACTGAGCAGCAGCAGCATACAGGGTACCCAGTGAGAAGGGCACGAGCAATGGGAAGAAGGAAGTAGGCTATCTCTGTACAAGCGCTGTCTTAGGACTGGTCCTGTCAGCCATGAGAAGGCACTGAAACCACTTGGCAATTGAGAAAGATCGTGCTGATAATAATGTAGGGGATGAATTGAAGTAGGAAAAGAGAGGAGGCAGTTATGGGTCTGTCATAAGACAGGAGGTAGAGATGAAAATAACCATTTTAGGGTCTCGGCAGTGGAGAGAGAGAGTCAGAGACAGATTCCAAGACTTCTGGCTTGCCTTATGTGGGATCCATTCTAGGGAATGTCTGCTCTGTGAGCGCAGGGGTCTCGTTTTTATACACTGCTGCGTCCCATGCACTCAGAGTGGAACCTGGCACATGGTAAGTTCTCAATAAGTGTTTGTAGAATGAGTGAGTGGATGGTAGTGATATTACCCAAGGAAGGAAATACAGGGGGACCAGGAAGTTTGAAGGTGAAGACACTGAGTTGATTCTAGATGTGCTGATTTTTGAGTGATCTATGGGTCAATCAAATGAAAATATCACAGGTGAAAAATGGAAATTTGGGCTTGATATTCAGAAGGGAAAGCTGGACTGAAGAAAAATTTTGGAAATGTTGGCCTAGAGAGACGATTGGAGTCATGGTATGGTGAAGGTCATTGGAAATGGGAAAGTCTGTAGAACAAGAAGAGAAAATAGTTAAGAATGGAAATCTGGGTGAAGACTCACACTTACAAAGGGAAGGATATAGGAAAAAGAGCCTGGGGGATGGAGTAGGGATAAAGGCCAGATGTAAAAGCAGGCGATAGCATAGGGTGTTGTGTTGTAGACTCTGAGAAGAAGCTTCAAGAAAGGAGTAGTCATGGCAGCTGCTACGGAGAGTTTGGGCAGGAAAAAGTCTCAGAGGGCTGCTTGATAGAGCATTTGGGTCATCATCAGTGGGTTTATGGGCTACCCAGGTGACACAGTGGTAAAGAACCTACCTGCCAGTGCAGGAGATGCCAGAGACCTGGGTTCAATCCCTGGGTCAGGAAGATCCCCTGGAGCAGAAACTGGCAACCCACTCCAGTATTCTTGCCTGAAAAATCCCATGGACAGAGGAGCCTGGTGGGCTACAGTCCTTGNTTTTTTTTTAAGTTTGATTAGGTCCCATTTATTTTTATTTATTTTTAAAATTTTATTTTGGCTGTGCTGGATCTCTGTTGTGGCATGCAGGCTTCGCTAGTTGAGTGCCTGGGCTCAGTTGCCCAGCATGTGGGATATTAGTTCCCTGACCAGGGATTGAACCCATGTCCCCTGCAGTGGAAGGTGGATTCTTAGTCACTGGACCACCGAAGAAATCCCCTGCCATGATCTCTAAACTAAGAAAGAAAATGATGACAGGGACATTTCCCTGCTCCGTAGGAGAAACAGAGGTGGGAAGGACTTCAAGTGTTTGGGGAGGAGTACACAGGGTACTTGGAGAAGGCAACGGCAACCCACTCCAGTACTCTTGCCTAGAAAATTCCATAGACGGAGGAGCCTGGTAGGCTGCAGTCCATGGGGTCGCTAAGAGTCAGGCACAACTGAGCGACTTCACTTTCACTTTTCACTTTCATGCACTGGAGAAGGAAATGGCAACCCACTCCAGTGTTCTTGCCTGGAGAATCCCAGGGACGGGGGAGCCTGGTGGGCTGCCGTCTATGGGGTCGCCCAGAGTCGGATGCGACGGAAGCGACTGAGCAGCAGCAGCATACAGGGTACCCAGTGAGAAGGGCACGAGCAATGGGAAGAAGGAAGTAGGCTATCTCTGTACAAGCGCTGTCTTAGGACTGGTCCTGTCAGCCATGAGAAGGCACTGAAACCACTTGGCAATTGAGAAAGATCGTGCTGATAATAATGTAGGGGATGAATTGAAGTAGGAAAAGAGAGGAGGCAGTTATGGGTCTGTCATAAGACAGGAGGTAGAGATGAAAATAACCATTTTAGGGTCTCGGCAGTGGAGAGAGAGAGTCAGAGACAGATTCCAAGACTTCTGGCTTGCCTTATGTGGGATCCATTCTAGGGAATGTCTGCTCTGTGAGCGCAGGGGTCTCGTTTTTATACACTGCTGCGTCCCATGCACTCAGAGTGGAACCTGGCACATGGTAAGTTCTCAATAAGTGTTTGTAGAATGAGTGAGTGGATGGTAGTGATATTACCCAAGGAAGGAAATACAGGGGGACCAGGAAGTTTGAAGGTGAAGACACTGAGTTGATTCTAGATGTGCTGATTTTTGAGTGATCTATGGGTCAATCAAATGAAAATATCACAGGTGAAAAATGGAAATTTGGGCTTGATATTCAGAAGGGAAAGCTGGACTGAAGAAAAATTTTGGAAATGTTGGCCTAGAGAGACGATTGGAGTCATGGTATGGTGAAGGTCATTGGAAATGGGAAAGTCTGTAGAACAAGAAGAGAAAATAGTTAAGAATGGAAATCTGGGTGAAGACTCACACTTACAAAGGGAAGGATATAGGAAAAAGAGCCTGGGGGATGGAGTAGGGATAAAGGCCAGATGTAAAAGCAGGCGATAGCATAGGGTGTTGTGTTGTAGACTCTGAGAAGAAGCTTCAAGAAAGGAGTAGTCATGGCAGCTGCTACGGAGAGTTTGGGCAGGAAAAAGTCTCAGAGGGCTGCTTGATAGAGCATTTGGGTCATCATCAGTGGGTTTATGGGCTACCCAGGTGACGCAGTGGTAAAGAACCTACCTGCCAGTGCAGGAGATGCCAGAGACCTGGGTTCAATCCCTGGGTCAGGAAGATCCCCTGGAGCAGAAACTGGCAACCCACTCCAGTATTCTTGCCTGAAAAATCCCATGGACAGAGGAGCCTGGTGGGCTACAGTCCTTGGGGTTGCAAAGAGTTGGACATGACTGAGCATGCATGCAAAGCCTCTTCTTCAGTTGACTAATAGATGCAACTGCGGATGTTAGGTATGCCTTACCCTCAATGCACCAATAACAAAGTATCAGAATGGTCCAAAGTTGGGACACATTTCCCAGTGTCTCAGTATGTAGGGCATCCGTGGCCACTTGCTATATTTACATCCCAACACCTAGCAGTAGACATGACTAAGTGAGAGAGGCAGGAGGTGAAGGATTCACGGGAAATGCCTACCCCAGACCATCATGAGTTTATGAGCTATAGGGATAGACGTTAGCCCTTGGTGGCCCACAGAAGGGTTTTCTGATCATTTTCCACTTCCTTTCTCCAAATAGTTAGCGAATGACTCCAAATAGGCTTAATTAAATGTAAAAGCAGATAGATACTTTCAAGCAATACTTAAGAGTGATTTCTAACTCACAAGGTCCTTGCTCAGCAATAATGTCACCAATTTAAACATCAGATTAAAAAATAGAAATGTTCAAGTTCTAATAATATTGTTCACTTTCCCACTTGACTTCCATGTGATATTTTAGGTTATTTCTGTAACTATCAAGAGTGCTCTAATCTACACAATTTGGGAGCAAGTTGTTGCCTCAGAGAACTTAAAATTGGGTGTGTTCTTGCTTCTGTGTCTATGAAAACTTCGTTTTTCTTAAATGTCATATTCTGAACTTTAGATATGCAAACTTAGAGTGAAACTCAAAAATGCAATGATTTCTTTTTACAGCCGTGATTAGATTTGTCTAAATCATTTGGTCAGCTCAGACAGTTGTATTAAATTTTTTAAAAAATAATGATAAAACCCAGAACATGCTATCTAAAGTATACATCCTTTCCCAATGTTTTGAAAAGCCCGTGGCACATACTTCATATATGCAAGACCCTCGTTCTCAGGACTGTTCCATATGGATAACCAAGGACTGGTTATGCGTTTTTACATAAACTCGACCTTTCCTAGCTGAGGCCTAGCCGAGGAAGGTTGCAGGGATTTGCAGCCTCGGGTAGCATTAGATTGATAGAGCGCAGTATTCCTGTTCATATAAATATTTTAAGTTGGAAAAAACCCTTTTGTTATTTTTCCCTCTGCCTAAGAAATACTTCCACGAACTCTCCCCATAACAGAACCTTTCTCAGCCTTCAGTAATTCTGCCCCGGGTGTCAAGGAAATAGCTTCTTGGCACATTGGTTTTCCACGATTATTTTAAAAACCGTGAGAGAAGATGCAGAGCCACGCCACTTTCAGGCGGACAGAAAGTTCCTTGTTTCCTGTAAACTGTTCATCCTTTCTCCTTGCCATTTCCGGATGTGGGAAAAATTAACAATAGCTTTAATATGGAAGTGAGTATACCCATCACACTATCAGCCTCAGAGAGTCCAACTTGGAAAGTTTCTGATTTCCTACCTATTTTGTTCTGGTGCAGCCTGTAATCTGGATTTTTAATCCAAGAATTGTTTCTTGTAGGAAGCCTTCTGTGACTAATACCAGGCCATACGTTTCTTCCTCCCTGTAGCGTGTGTATGTGAACAGGTATTTGAGTATGTGTCCAAGTGTGTTTGTGTATGTGTGTGACTTGCCTCCCCTCCTTTACCCTCTATGTTTTCTGTGTGTTCAGATATTTGCTTCCCCTCATCTCTCTCACTCATCTGCAGAATCCTCCTGAAAAAAGATATGTATCTTCTTTTGTTTTCCAGTTCAAAGTATCTAGTGAGAGATTAGGCATCAAAGAAGCATTTAATCAGCACTCTTGTAGGAAATGATGCTGGGACAGAAAACCAGATGCCAGGATCTGGGATGGTAACCCTTCCTCCTGACTAGTATATTTGACTCCGTGTTCCTTACCCTGGGCTTCAATGGGGTTTCACCAATCCTCTGAAATTGTACCAAAGTATTGGTGAAATTGTGCTTGTGTATGTGTGTGTGTGCATGCCCACTTTTCTGGGGACAAAGCCTTTAGCTGTCATCAGATTCAAAGGAGTTCAAGATCCTCAAAGGCATGAGGAAGGAGCCTCCTATTTCTCTTTGGTGCTGGCAAATGGACGGTGCGAGGACTCAGGGCTTTTCTAGGACCAGTGAAGGCTCTTCCAGATGTGAGGGATTTTACCATTAAAAGCCTGAGGGATGGGATGGAGCTGGGGAAGAAGGGTTCTGAGTTGGCCAGAGATCAAAGGCCGTTTTGACTGGGAGACTCTGGGCTCCTACTATGCCCAGTTCCTACTCCGTGGTTGTCAAACAGGACCCAAACGTCCAGTGTGTCTGGCATTCATCTTCTCCTTCTCTCCACCTCCAAGCTCTGACTTCTATTGGTTTTTTTCATGCTGTATCCCAGTTATGGATCCTGATAGCAGTGATTTCCTTAATACATTCTGGACAGTAACTAATGACATGGAAGCAAACCCTTTGGAATAAGAAGAATTGGGAAAAGAGGAAGAAGAGAAAGACACAAAAACATAAAGATAGAAGGAGACCAGCCCCAAATATATAATTATGACAACCGCATAGAGAGCCTCCTATGCCGTTTAGAGGGGAAAGGAGCTCATTAACCTGAAAACAGAAAGATGAGTGATTTTTAAGTGCATGTTTCAAATAAATTATCTGAGTTCATTAGTACCAATATTTCTAATGAACAGTTGGGATTGGTGTGAATCACATCTCTGCTGACTCCATTAGGAAACGGACAAGCGAGCAGTCGAAGTGGGATCACATAGATGCTGAGAGATCTGTCATTTAGAAAGTGGGCAGCTCTCCTCCGAGAGGTTTGAGTGTCCTCTAACTGCACGCACACAGGGCCTCCAAGCTCAGCAGCAGAGGCAGCCTCTGGTTAAGAGATGCAGAGCCGGGTCCTTCACGGACCTGTATAGCAGGCTCACAGGAAATTTGCACTGGTGGTTCGCTCATTGCCATGGCAACCACTCAAATGCAGAGGAGTACATTTGTTCATTTTTTTACAATTATTCTATTACTTACATTGAGGTATCTTTGAGAGGATGATCCATTTTGGGGGAGGAGCCAGAAATCTATTCCTGAGATAACAAAGACAATTAACCACAGGTGGCCCAAAGTGGAAATGCATGTTTCCTAATCACTAGGGGTACCATCCCTCCCCACCTAGCCTAGAGAGAAATCAACACCCCCGATGGGATTTTCTGCTATTCAAGAAAGAGGGAAATTGGCAGGCCTCACTTATCAAATCCCATTTTAGGCAATCTGCAGACAGTTCTTCTTCTTTGCCAGGTTTGTTTCTTCTTTGATTTGGAGTTCTCTCACAGTGCATGGTTCATTATACTTAATTACCTAGAATGTGTCACTACATCCAAAAGTAGTGTGGCTTTTTGAAAACTCACCTGAGAAAACTTCTTGTTTGACTCTGGAAACATAATGCAAAATCTAGGCTTAAAATGTGATGAATTTTGTTTTTGACAAACCTTGCCAGAAGAAATGAATAAATAAACAGGCAAACACATAAGCAAGCAAGTAAATAAATCCCCAAACCCTTTAATATTTAGCGTGGGTAATTTGATATGCTTCTAATTTTTGCTGATTTGATTCCAGGGATTTAGAGTAAAATATATAGAAATGAGAGCAGTTCCTGTGGAGAAATAGCCTGTGAGAGAACATTTCCATTAAGGATTCAGAGACATATGGTCAGAGATATTCTTCTAAGAGCACTATCATTCCATAATTGTGTGATAGATATAACTGAATATATAATAATTTAACGCACATAGAAAATGTAGTGCATGCTGAGTCGCTTCAGTCGTGACCAACTCTGTGTGACCCCATAGACAGCAGCCCACCAGGCTCTGCTGTTCCTGGGATTCTCCAGGCAAGAACACTGGAGTGGGTTGCCATGTCCTCCTGCAGTGCATGAAAGTGAAAAGTGAAAGTGAAGTCGCTCAGTCGTGTCCGACTCTGCGACCCCATGGACTGCAGCCCACGAGGCTCCTCTGTCCGTGGGATTTTCCAGGCAAGAGTACTGGAGTGGGCTGCCATTGCCTTCTCCAATGTAGTGTATATGTAATACATATATATGAGAACTAACTTGAAATTTCAAAAATGGGAAATTGGTTTAATTATGGTTTATGCAAACACTGGAATCTCTGCAGTCATTAGCCAGTAAGAATGATGAGGTGGGTACATTTGTTGACGTAGAATAATGCCTGTGGGGATTTCCCTGGTGGTCCAGTGGCTAAGACTCCATGCTCTCAGTNCTCTTGCTTTTTTGATGATCCAGCAGATGTTGGCAATTTGATCTCTGGTTTCTCTGCCTTTTCTAAAACTAGCTGAACATCTGGAAGTTCACAGTTCACGTATTGCTGAAGCCTGGCTTGGAGAATTTGAGCATTTCTTTACTTGCTTCAGTTAAGTCCTTACTATTTCTATCCTTTATCATGCCCATCCTTGCATGAAATATTCCCTTGATATCTCCAGTTTTCTTGAAAAGATCGCTAACCTTTCCCATTCTACTGTTAACCTCTATGTCTTTGCATTGTTCTTTTAAGAAGCCCTTCTTATCTCTCCTTCGTATACTCTGGAACTCCGCATTCAGTTGAGTATATGTCTGCCTTTCTCCCTTGCCTTTTGCTTCACTTCTTTGCTCAGTTATTTGGAAAGCCTCCTCAGACAACCATTTTGCCTTCTTGCATTTCTTTTTCTTTGGGATGGTTTTGGTGACTGCCTCCTGTATGATGTTACTAACCTCTGCTCACAGTTCTTCAGGTGCTCTATCAGATCTAATTCCTTGAATCTATTCATCACTTCCACTGTATAATCATAAGGGATTTGATTTAGGTCATACCCAAATGGCCTAGAGGTTTTCCCTGTGTTGTTCAATTTGAGCCTGAATTTTGCACTAAGGAGCTCATGATCTGAGCCACAGTCAGCTCCAGGTCTTGTTTTTGCTGACTGTATACACCTTCTCCATTTGGCTGCAAAGAATATAATCAATATGATTTCAGTAGTGGCCATCTGGTGATGTCCATATGTAGAGTCATCTCTTGTGTGGTTGGAAAAGGGTGCTTCCTCACTTGACAAAACTGTTAGCCTTTGTCCTGCTCCATTTTGTACTCAAGGTCAAACTTGCCTATTATTCCAGGTATCTCTTAAGTTCCTACTTGTTCATTCCAATCCCCTGTGATGAAAAGGACATCTTTCGTTGGTGTTAGTTCTAGAAGGTCTTCATATAACCATTCAACTTCAGCTTCAATGGCATCAGTGGTTGGGGCACAGAGATGGATTACTGTGATGTTGAATGGTTTGCCTTAGAAATGAATCGAGATCATTCTGCAGTTTTGAGATTACCCCCAAATACTGCATTTTGGACTCTTG
This sequence comes from Neotragus moschatus, assembly GCA_006410615.1. Taxonomy (NCBI): domain Eukaryota; kingdom Metazoa; phylum Chordata; class Mammalia; order Artiodactyla; family Bovidae; genus Neotragus; species Neotragus moschatus. The sequence goes on from SJYA01001017.1 coordinate 1,337,395, forward strand.
TTGACTCTGAAGGCTATTCCATTTCCTGTAAGGTATTTTTGCCCATAGGAGTGGACATAATAGTCATCTGAACTAAACTCTCCCACTCCATTTCAGTTCACTGATTCCTAAAGATGTCGATGTTCAATCTTGCCATCTTCTGCTTGGCCACATCCAATTTAGCTTGATTCATGAACCTAACATTCCAGGTCCCGTTGAAGTATTGCTCTTTACAGCACTGGATTTTACCTTCACCACCAGATACATCCACAGCTGATTCCCTCTTTGGCCCAGTCACTTCTTTCTTATTGGAGTATGAGCGCTAAGTCGCTTCAGTTATATCCGTCTCTGTGATGCTATAACTATAGCCTCCCAGGCTCCTCTGTATGGGGATTCTCCAGGCAAGAATACTAGAGTGGGCTGCCATTTCCTTCCCCAGTGGACCATGTTTCGTCAGAACTCTAAACTATGACCAGCCCAGCTTGGTGGCCCAGCACAGCACAGCTCAGCGCTTCATGGAGTTACACAAGCTCCTCTGCCACGACAAGGCTGGGATGCATGAAGAGGACACTAGCCAAACTAAAGTTCATTTACAAAATGATAAAGAGCCCAAACAATGGCCTACTGGTATTTAAAACTGCACTTCTGAAAGCTGAAGGCTTCCATAACACAGGATCCGACAGACAGACAGGATCCAAAAGACAGAAAGGTCCATGTGCCAGGTCATCACATGTCAGCCAGGACAGTCCGATATAGGAGGGCAGACAGAAAACAATTTAATTTATAAGCAAAAACAAAGGCACTGAACTATTCTGGTAAACTGACTTATAGAGCAACATAAAATAGCACAGATTATCCCATGATACAAGGTTGTAAAAATGCTTATTCAGAGTTAAAGAACAGCTATACATAATGAAGGNTCACATGTCAGCCAGGACAGTCCGATATAGGAGGGCAGACAGAAAACAATTTAATTTATAAGCAAAAACAAAGGCACTGAACTATTCTGGTAAACTGACTTATAGAGCAACATAAAATAGCACAGATTATCCCATGATACAAGGTTGTAAAAATGCTTATTCAGAGTTAAAGAACAGCTATACATAATGAAGGGAGAAGGCAATGGCACCCCACTCCAGGACTCTTGCCTAGAAAATCCCATGGGTGGAGGAGCCTGGTAGGCTGCAGTCCATGGGGTCACCAAGAGTCGGACATGACTGAGCGACTTCACTTTCACTTTTCACTTTCCTGCATTGGAGAAGGAAATGGCAACCCACTCCAGTGTTCTTGCCTGGAGAATCCCAGGGACAGGGGAGCCTGGTGGGCTGCCATCTATGGGGTCGCACAGAGTCGGACATGACTGAAGCAACTTAGCAGCAGCAGCATACATAATGAAAGCAAGGTCAGTGCTGCTGCTGCAACCCAGACACTGGGGGAAGCGGGAGAGTGGAGGGCCCAAAAGTGTACTGTTGACATTTAATTCTGCTGTGTGTTCTAACAACGAAGCTGGACCCATGAATTTTTAATGCTTCTTACAGTTAAGTATTGTATTTAATCCTAAATACAATAAGAGCAGTACATATGAAGGTCCAAAGTAGAAGACCATTAATTTTCCTTCCAAATGATACTGCACTTATTTTATTTTCCCTTTTCTATTAATTGCTATATTCTCTGAAGGTCCACTGGTAGCTAAATTTTACGCAATTCTAACAAGTTATAAGTGCTTCTTATCCACTTCAACTCACCTTACCATCCCCATCCAAATAAGAAACAGTAACCACCCCTTATTTAAAAAAATAAGTAAATAAATAAAAATACATGTTTGTCTATTAGACTGTAAGATTTCTTAAGGCCAAGGAAAATGTCTTAAGGCCTTTTCTTTTCTGTAAATTTCCAGCATACTGCCTAGTACAAAGAAGCTTTATGAATTAAGAAGAACCTAACAAAGGAAGTGGGGAAGTGATAGTGATTGTCCTGCAGGAGGGCGCCGAGGCCATCCACGGGCACCTGGCTGACTGTGTCCCTCACCACTGCTTTTATGTGTCTGTCTGGGTACAGTCCACCTGCTTCAGTCGCTCCCATGTTACGTTATTAGCTACAGAACCTCTGTCTTTTTAAAATGTGTATCTAGGTTTTACCACAGGGCCAGGCACAGAAACAGCTGCTTCAAAGGTTGTTTGTGGAATAGATGAATAACTAGTAATTCTAGAAGCATTTAATGAGACTATAAATTTAATATAAATCTCTCTGGATATACATTCAGATGTGATCCCTGCCTAGCAAAGATTCACTAAGAGTATGTGGCTACAGACACAGAAAGAAACGCATTTAAGTCCGTTCTAATGAGGTGGATGAACCTAGAGCCTATTAAACACAGTGAAGTAAGTCAGAAAGAGAAAAACAAATATCATGTATTAACCTGGAATCTAGAAAGATGGTACTGATGAACCTATTTGCAGGGCAGCAGTGGAGATGCAGACTCAGAACAGGCCTGTGGACACAGTGGAGGAAGCAGAGGGCGGGGCAGATTGAGAGAGGAGTGCTGAAACACATGCATTATTATTATATGGCCAAAACGGATGGCCAGTGGGGATTTGCTGAATAACGCAGGGAGCTCACACTGGTGCTCTGTGACAACCCAGAGGGGTGGGAGGGAGATTCGAGAGGGAGGAGACATAGGTATGTGCTGTGCTGTGCTTACCTGCTCAGTCATGTATGACTCTTTGTGACCCCAAGGACCGCAGCCCGCCAGGCTCCTCTGTCCACGGAATTCTCCAGGCAAGAATACTGGAGTGGGTAGCCATGCCCTCCTCCAGGGGATCTTCCCAAAGCAGGGACTGAACCCAGGTGTCCCACCTTGCAGGTGGATTCTTTACCATCTCAGCCACCAGGGAAGCCCATGAATACTGGAGTGGGTAGCCTATCCCTTCTCCAGGGGGTCTTTCCAACCCAGGAATTGAACCAGGGTCTTCGGAGCTGCAGGCAGATTCTTTACCAGCTGAGCTACCAGGGAAGCCCGGACATATGTATGCCTCTGGCTGATTCATGTTGATGTGTGGCAGAAAACAACACAGTGTTACAAATCAAGTATCTTTCAATTAAAAACTAAATAGCAATAATAAAAAGGAGTGTGTGGCTACAGAGAAGTGAGGCAGCAGGGTACTGCCAAGGGGAGCCAGGATTGCTAGAAAAACAAATTCTAGCTTTGTCTCTCCACTAGCTCTGTGACTCTGGATTTGTTAATAAATGTTTCTTGGCTTCATTTACCTAGTACATGAAATGGGAATAATGGAATCCACTTTTCAAAAAAATTTTTCTTCAGTACGGATTGCTTGAGAAAAATAATATTCAGTAGAACTCTATATATTTTAAAAAGATAAAAATGGGGCTGCTTTGGTTATTTGAAGTAGGTGTGATGCTTGTGTGAGGTGGAAGTGGGTCCCTGTCATACTGCCCTTTCCCCTCACTCACATCAACTAGGGAGGTCCCGAAACACCTCCCTGAACCCTAGGGCCCCATGGAACCCAGTTAGAAACCTACGAAGAAACCTACTTAAGGAAGTAAAGGACCTGTAGTTGGAAAAGCATGAGATATGGTGAAAGGAACCGAGGATGACTCAAACACATGCAAAGATACACCATGTTCTTAGACTGGAAGAGCTAACATTGTTAAAATGGTCATACTACCTGAGACAATCTTACAGACTCAATGTAAATCCTGTCAAAATAGTAATGGCATTTTTTTTACAAACTAGAATTTTTTTTCCAGAAAAAAATAATTTTAGAGTTTATATAGAAACATGAAAGAGCCCAAACAGACAAAACAATCTTGAGAAAGAAGAACAGAACTAGGAATCACACACTTCCTGGCTTCAGACTACACGACAAGGCTACAGTAATCAAAACAGTATGGTACTGGCACAAAAACACATACATAGATCAATGGAACATGACAGAAACCCAGAAATAAACCTACACACTTATGGTCAGTTAATCTATGACAAAGGAGGAAAGAATATACAATAGAGAAGAGACAGTCCCTTCAATAAGTGGTATGTGAAAACTGGACAGCTACATGTAAAAGAATGAAATTAGAACATTTGAACACTATATACAAAAATAAAGTTGACATTGGGATTAAAGACTTCAATGGAAGACTAGATACTATAAAACTCCTAGGAGAAAACATAGGCAGAACATTCTTTGACATAAACCATAGCAATATTTTCTTTTGTATCCATCTCCTCAGGTTAAAGAAATGAAAGCAAAAATAAACAAGTGAAGCCTTTAAACTTAAAAGGTTTTGCATAGCAAAACAAACCACTGAGAAAACACAGAGACAACCCACTGAATGGGAGAAAATATTTGCAAATGGTAAAAAAATGGACAGAAGACCCGAACAGACATTTTTTCCAAAGAGAATATGCAGATGGCCAAGAGGCACATGAAAAAATGGTTAACATCACCAATCATATGGGAAATGCAAATCAAAATCACGATGAGGTATCACTTCACAGCTGTGAGGATGGTTGTTATCAAAAAGAACGTAACAAATGCTGGTGAGGATGTGGAGAAAAGGGAACCCTCAGGCACTGTTGGTGGGAATGTAAACTGGAGCTGCCACTGTGAGAACAGTATGGGGATTTCCCAAAAAACTAAAGCTAGAATGCCCATATGATTCAGCAATCCCACTGCTGGGTAAATATCTGGGAAAAAAGCACTAATTCAAAAAGATATATGCACTCCCATGTTTCTAGCAGCACTGTTTACAACTGCCAAGATATGGAAGCAACGTAAGTGTCTATCAGCCAACGAATGGATAAAGAAGATTCGATGTATATGCTGCTGCTGCTGAGTCGCTCAGTCGTGTCCAACTCTGTGTGACCCCATAGACGGCAGCCCACCAGGCTGCCCCGTCCCTGGGATGCTCCAGGCAAGGACACTAGAGTGGGTTGCCATGTCCTTCTCCAATACATGAAAGGGAGAAGTGAAAGTGAAGTCGCTCAGTCATGTCCGACTCTTAGCAACCCCATGGACGGCAGCCCACCAGGTTGCCCCATCCCTGGGATTTTCCAGGCAAGAGAACTGGAGCGGGGTGCCATTGCCTTCTCCGTGTGATGTATATACACATGGGATACTGCTCAGTCACACACAGAATGAAATTTTCCACCTGCAGCAACACGGGTGGACCGTGAGGGCAGTATGCTAAGTGACAAGTCAGACAGAGAAAGACAGACACTGTGTGATTCCACCTACATGTGGAATCTAAAAAATAGAGCAAACTACTAACTACGGCAAGAAGGAAGCAGACTCATAGATGCAGAAAACAAACCAGTGGGGAGCGGGAAGGTGGGAGGGACAATGCAAGGGGAGAAGATTACGAGGCACAAACTACGAGGTACAAAATAAGCTACATGGATATATTGTACCCCATGGGAAATACAGCCAGAACTTAATAACTATGAATGGGATATACCCTTTAATAATTGTGAATCACTATGCTGTATATCTGTAATTTATATAATATTGGACATCAAATATACGTCAATAAAAATAAAATAAAAGAGCACCAAGGTTCCACCTATGCAAGTGAATATTATCCTACAAATTCTGTAGTAGCACCTTTCCTATAACTATTGTCTAAACTTCCACAATTGTGCAAAGTCTGTTAGGAAATGCTGCTTCTTTCATTGCTCTTGCTATTCTTTCTGTGGACTTTACTACATACAAGTACTATACTCCTCAAAGCCTATCTATCAACATCCTGGTATAATTAGTGTCATAGGAAACAGGATTAGAAAATCTTGATCTATAACGATAAGAAGGAGATAATTAGAATAAGTGTATGGTACCCACATCGTGTATATTAGATTTTGGAAAAAATTTTGGAATTTTTTCCCTACTTTACTCGTATTTTCTTTCTGAATGCCATTTGTTTTTAAATAAAAAGATAATTAATTGTAGGTAGGCAGAGCAAACAGTTTAAAATAAGAATAGGAGCATGCTGGTACCAAGAAAAAGACCTGGAAGAATACTCAGGGTTTACGTGTCTTATACAGAGACGGCAAGACACTGGTGGCGTAAAATGAGAGCTGGCTGTGCAAGCAGCCCTTCTCCAGGATCACTGATGAGGCACAAAGACGACAGTAAGAAACGGGCACGCAGTCCGTTTACTAACAGGCTGGCATGCAGCATACTCACACTGCCCATTCGAGCTTCTCATTCTTGATTGAGTTGTATAGAGCCTGGAAGGAGAGAAGACAAGACGGAATTACTCTCTTCATCCTGTTCTACAGTTGCAGTTCAGCAAATAACAAAAGCCGAAAGGCTTGACTGAGCCAGCCAGCGGCTCCCAGGGCCCTCGCAGGCCATCCTGTTGGTCCTGCAGAAATGAGGAAGACACAGGTGAGCCAGAGACACAGGGCAGGCAGCAGTCAGAGATACACAGAGACGTCCCACAAAGCAGAAAACCTCTTCCGTAACTACGACACACACCAGGCTACCTTCTACCACAGTAAAACATAGGATGAACTAAAATTACATCACGTCGTCTATTTTTCTCATTCAAAATGCCTTTGGAATGCTTGGTTACAGATTTTACGTTACTTAAGATGCAATTCATACCTTTTCATTAATGAACTAGGTATAACGGTTTTCATAACAACTTAATGAGCAAGAGAAACGGAAGGGAGACTGAAGTCCAATTACGGGAAACTATCTCAGAGTAAGTTCAGAGATTTATATCGATGACTTAGGCAACTTGTATTGGTCTCACCTCATAATTCTGCCTTAGTTAGTGAATGTTACCCTGATCTGTGTGAGGTGGTGGAGGGGGAGACAGAAAGTTCTCTTAGAGCCTTGACAATCATAGACGAGACAGCATATAAGACCGCCTCACCAGGCTCCAGCTCTGGTATCAACACATTAAACTTTTTGTAATCAAGTTGTTGCACTAAGACAACTAACCTAAGAAAAGACTACCTCACACCTCTAGCTTCTTAATTTTGAGTAAGATGTTTATAATGTAAGAAAACACAAGTGCATCTCTAAGACATAAAACCCAAATTGCAAACCGCACTGAAGAAAGGGTAACTATGTGCACAATAACAGTATGAAAGACTTGGAGCATTTTTTTTTAAAGAGAGATTTGGACTTATCAGACTCATCCCATTTACTTTAAGATGGGAAAAGTGGGATGAGATGCTATCAAACAACTCATCTTCCAAATGAGGAAATGGCAGGGTCAGAATGTTCCCCGGGCACAGCAGGCCAAGCAGACCTGCCTTGTGGACTACTTTCTGCCTTTTAACACATCTGGCCTCAGTGGGAGGGGCAGTCTACGTGTGTGTAGCCAGAAAGACTGCACAGGGATAGTAAAGCCCCTTTCTAGCAAAACTCGCTGCAACTCAGGACAAAGATGCTTGGTTACAGATTTCACGTTACTTGAGATGCAATATGTGCATCTTTAGTCACGTCTTGACGGACTCCACGGGATTTCTTCAGTGTGGCTGTAGCAGTCAGTTTAACTACTGGGTAGCTAATAAAATGTAGGACACATTTCAGCATTATCAGGAAATCAAATACAGAAATTATCAGGCCATCAAATATAGAAATGGTAAAACAGCAAAAGAAAATAAGGGGTAAATCAAGACACAGAGACCATGTTATAATTGAATGCTCTTTTCAAAGAACTCAAATTTACTGAAGAAGCAGGACAACCTATTATATAGTTAATGTCTCTTGAGGCTGCACATACAGAAGTTCAGGGTCAATGTCTGGCTCCAGCCTCAGGAGACTCTTGCTGTAAGTGTCTTTAAGTGGATTCTACTACATGTGAGAGCTGCCTTGAACCCATAAGTGATAGTGGGCTTTTGAGAAGAGACAGATCATTTATATACTAACACACACAATACTAACCAGAGAAATTTAACAAATGTTAAAGATAAAAACTATCTATTCATAAAGGTAGAAAATGGTATCTAGGCAACTAGAAAATGTCAAATAAATTCAATTCTGCCCTAGATCAACTTTTTCAAATGTTTTGCTCTTGAGAATATTTTGCTTAAAGAGATAACTCAGTTTCAAATTGGAATATTCTTGTTACTCTGTCAGCTGTACATCGCACAACAAAAATTTATTATAGAAGATCCTGTAAAATTCAACAAACCTGTTATACCAGAAGCCAGGGTNGGACACAACTAAAGCGTCTTAGCATGCATGCATGCATTGGAGAAGGAAATGGCAACCCACTCCAGTATTCTTGCCTGGAGAATCCCAGGGACAGAGGAGCCTAGTGGGCTGTTGTCTATGGGGTCGCACAGAGTCAGACACGACTGATGTGACTTAGCAGCAGCAGCAGAAGAAGAATGTGGCTCCATAAGTAGATGAAACTTACAACTCTGATGTTTTTCAAACATCATGCCCCATTCAACAGCAGGGCAGTTTGCCAGTGTTAACCATGTTTTTTTTTTTTGAGTGTCATACTCCTGTATACATGCCTGCTAAATTGATTCAGTTGTGTCTGACTCTTTGCGACCCCATGGACTGTAGCCACTAGGCTCCTCTGTCCATCAGATTTCCCAGACAGGAATACTGGAGTGGGTAGTCATTGCTTTGTTCTAAGTTTTCTTTTGAGATTCTTCTGAATTCTATACACTTTAAGGATTTTAAAAAGATAGCAGATCATTTGACCACATTTAAATGAAAGATTTCAGTTCCAATAAGCAAACTACAGACGAAATTAACATATGGGTGACAGACTGAAAATAAATGCAATGTCTGAAATTAAAAGGAATTGGTATCTAGAATCTGAACTCCTGAAAGCAAAACCAATAAAGGATGTGAATAGGGAATGGAAGTTATTTTATCCCAGAGATACTCACAGACATGTCCACAGCATCATCCACATAAGAATATTCCTAGAAGTCATATTATGTCTTTTGCAATTTGCAAACAACCTAGATATTAATCAGTAGAGCTGTAGATATTGTTTACACAGTAAGCAAAAGCTTATTACTAGATGTACAAACAGCAACATGAATAGATAGATCCTAAAAACAGTGTTGAGTAAAAAAAATGAGACATTTGTTAACATATCTTGGTAAATTATAAGTGTGAATATAAATAAAATGATATTATGAATTTAACAAGGATATAGGCATGTTTAAAGACATACATATATTAGAATGGATTTCTTTGGGGAAAGAAGAATGAGAGAGAGACGTGAATTGAAAAGAAAAACAAATAGAAAACAGTCTTCTTTTCTTTCCAATATTTTCTGAAAGATAGAGTGTATATATGAGAATTTCACAAATTTCAGCCAATTCAAAGGCTGAAAAGTTGGGTGAGATGGTATTTTGGGGAGTACAAAATAGTTTCATATGTACAAAATCTGGAAATACTCTCATATCTGATATCCAAATAATTAGTATATCCCTTTGTCTCTTTCATCAAATTATATACGGAATCCGCCTACTTTTTTTCACCTTCACTTCTACCACTTTAGTATAATTCATTGTCTTCTTTTGCCATAACTCATGCAATTATCTCCAAATAGGTTTCTTTGCCTTGCCATACCCTCCACCCCATCTCCCCCTCTAACCCACCCGGTCAAATCTCCAAACAGAAGTCAAAGTGATCTTTTAAATGCCTCGTTCAGGTCCTATTACTGTTTAAGAACTTGCCAGTGGATTCCCTTCTAACAGAATAACCTGTAGGTCCCTAACCCCAGCACAGGTCTGGGACCTAAATTCCTTCTTGGGGCTTTTGTCCTTGGCACTTCCTCAGCCTGGAACCCTAGTCCCTGTTCAAGGTCATCTCATCAGAGAGGTCTTCCAATCATCTCCAAAATAGCAAAGTTCCTTTTCTCCTTCCCATTTATTTCTCTTTACCCATTTAATTTTTCTTTTTGGCATTAACTGCCTCACAACAGAGTATTTGTTGCCAGATGCCCTTACCACACTAGGAAGCCAGTGTCTTGAGGATAGGGGTGTCTTTTGATGTCCTAGTCAGTTTTCAGTGCCTTCAGTAAATACTAGTTGGGAGAATAAAAGAATGAATGAATGAAATGAGGAGGAAGGGAGAGATGATAGAAACAGGCAGACAGAGACAGAGATAGCAGAACGACCTGCTCTCTGTTGGAGCCACCATGCCTGAAGTAAGAGTGGTTCTTTTGGGCGAATCCTTCTCCTTTCCCTTCTGACTTCCTCCTTGGCGCTCTTTTAGCTGTGGGTATTGATCGAGAAGTGACTGGAACATGGAGTAGGGGCTTATTCTGACTGCTCAGGAAGTGGCACCTAGAAATACTTCCTTATTTCTACCAGGCCTGGAAAGAAAGAGCTACATTTGAAGAATAAGTACCTTTTCAAACAAGTATAGACAACTCTAAAAGTAGACATTCATTTTTTTTTTCTATTTTAAAAGCACATGCAGAACATTTAGAAAATACAGATAAGCAAAAAGTAAAAAAAAAAAAAAAAAAAAAAAAAAATTAAATAAAAAATAAAAAAA
>SJYA01001017.1:1348000-1529449 GCA_006410615.1 Neotragus moschatus
AAAAAAAAAAAAAAAAAAAAAAAAAAAAAAAATCCAGTAACTTCAGTAAGTATCTGAGACAGTACTTTGATTTATTCCTTGGCAATTTATTTTTCTGTACATATACTTTCTTATATACTCATACCCACCATTAAAAAAATGAAAAATGAGATTAAGAAAAATGAAACTTTATGATAATGACATTTCACCCCTGTAGTTTTTTCTTCCAAAAGAACATAACCCTAGTCAAATCACGAGAAAAATATCAGACAAATTCCAAATGAGGGACATTCTACAAAATATCTGACCATTAATCCTCAAAACTTTCAAGATCATCACAAAGAAGGAAAGTTTGAGACTCTGTCACAACAAAAAGAGCCTGTGGAGACGTGATGACAGTGTTACCTGGAGCCCTGATGGGATCTTTGAGCAGGAAAAGAACATTAGGAGGAAATTGAAGAAATCTGGATTAAATGCGCATTAGTTAATAAGATATTAACATTAGTTCATTAATGTGATCCATGGGCTTCCCTTGTAGCTCAATTGGTAAAGAAATCTATCTGAAATGCAGGAGACCTGGGATCAATTCCTTGCTCTGGAAGAGCTCCTGGAGAAGAAAATGGCAACCCACTCCAGTATTCTTGCCTGGAGAATCCACATGGACAGAGGAGCCTGGCAGGCTAAAGTCCATGGGGTCACAAGAGTCAGACACGACTTAGTGACTAAACCACCACCACCAATGTGATCCATGCATCACAGAAGTGTAAGACATGAATAGTAGAGAAAACCATATGAGTATGTGTATTTTGGAGGGAATGGAGTGTATTGCCGTTGTTCAGTCACAAAGTCATGTCCAGATCTTCGTGACACCATGGACTACAGCATGCCAGGCTCCTCGGTCCTCCGCTATCTCCCAGAATTTGCTCAAATTCATGTCCACTGAGTCAGTCATGCCATCTAACCATCTCATAGAGTGTATGAAAACCCTGTACCATCCTCACAATTTTTCTATAAACCTAAAATTTCCAAGTTTGAAAGTTTATTTTTAAATTGACACGACATACTATACATGAAATATATTTNCTCAAATTCATGTCCACTGAGTCAGTCATGCCATCTAACCATCTCATAGAGTGTATGAAAACCCTGTACCATCCTCACAATTTTTCTATAAACCTAAAATTTCCAAGTTTGAAAGTTTATTTTTAAATTGACACGACATACTATACATGAAATATATTTGTGCCCCTGCATAACGGAAAAAAGATTGCTCTAGAAATACCCTGTGTTTAGTAAAATTTTTCTTCAGCATTCAGAATATACCCTCCCTTCCCAATCACCGCTGCAAGAGGCAGGTAGATAGAGCCTGTTTCTGGGGAAGGAAAGCCCAAGTTATATAATTAGCTCTCTGTCAGATATAGCCTGAGGATTTACATGTTTTGCCGTGTTTAGGTTTCAGCTTAGAGCTCCGTTGTGTTATTTTAAGATCCTTAGCCTTTACAGGAAAAGGGAAGCATGGAAAATACATCAATTTTTATATAACTTCATGTTTAACAAAAATGATTTACATGGAAGTGAGCAATCAGATGAGGTTTGGAAATCAGCAGTACTGTTCAGAGAACCGTCTACATGGAATTTCCTTGTTTTAAGAAAAGATTTTTATAAATCAACTATACTTCAATAAAAATTAAAAAATACTACCATAAAAAAAAGCTTTTCACATAGTCTATGAAAAGAGGAATAGTTTCCTACTCATTTCCCCTGCTGAAAAGGGTAGAAAGGTGACAAACGGGATCTATTTTGCGATCAATTCAGCACAACAAGGTATGATGTGTAACACACATGTATTTATCCTATATGTAAACATGATTGATTCAGATATCTATATATAGAATTCTAACACATATGATATAACGTGTAACATATATGTTTCAAGCATAATACAAATATCCATAAGAAAAACACCCCTGCACACATCACATAGTTCAAGAGAGAATATTTCATATTCTTCGAATCCTCCTCTGTAATCCTTCCTAATAACATCCCTCATCCTCTCCGTGGAGATTACCACTGTCCTGAATTTTATATTTATTATTCTCTTGTTTTCTTTGTAGTTATTACCAGGCCAAAACGTATCTCTAAATAATAACTTTTTAATTATGTATGTTTTTAAATTTGTATAAATGGAATTAGATTGAANCTAATAACATCCCTCATCCTCTCCGTGGAGATTACCACTGTCCTGAATTTTATATTTATTATTCTCTTGTTTTCTTTGTAGTTATTACCAGGCCAAAACGTATCTCTAAATAATAACTTTTTAATTATGTATGTTTTTAAATTTGTATAAATGGAATTAGATTGAATGAATACCTCCTTGATTTGTTTTTTCTCTCAAGAGTATGGGCATTTTTAGTATATGCTTATTTGCTGCTTATGTTTTCTCTTCTGTAAAATATTTTTTTATAACATATATGCTTTTTTTTCTTTGTTTTGTCTTCATTATTTACCTTTATTTGTCTTTCCTCTTCCTCCCTCTTGAACTGTATCTGCTTTTCTATTGAGTTATTTTCTCATGAGATTTTAGGTGTTTTAAAATATTTACATTCTGGATACTAATCCCTCATTTGTTATCTATATGGCAAGTATTTTGTCTTAGTTTTAGCTTATGTTTAAGCTTTCTTTGTAGTCTTTAGAATATAGAGCTGTTGATATTAATGTCAGTTCAGTTCCGTCGCTCAGTCATGTCTGACTCTGCGACCCCATGGACTGCAGCATGCCAGGCCTCCCTGTCCATCACCAACTCCTGGAGTTTACTTAAACTCATGTCCATTGAGTTGGTGATGCCATCCAGCCATCTCAGCCTCTGTTGTCCCCTTCTCCTCCTGCCTTCAATCTTTCCAAGCATCAGGGTCTTTTTCAATGAGTCAGTTCTTCGCATCAAGTGGCCAAAGTATTGGAGTTTCAGCATCAGTCCTTCCAATGAATATTCAGGACTGATCTCCTTTAGGATGGACTGATTGGATCTCCTCGCAGTCCAAGGGACTCTCAAGAGTCTTCTCCAACATCACAGTTCAAAAGCATCAATTCTTTAGCGCTCAACTTTCTTTATAGTCCAACTCTCACATCCTTACATGATTACTGGAAAAACCATAGCTTTGACTAGATGGACCTTTGTTGGCAAAGCAATGTCTCTGCTTTTTAATATGCTATCTAGGTTGGTCATAACTTTTCTTGTATTAATTTAATCAAATGAAATTTTCTTTTTCATTTTGCTTTTTGCCTCATTTAAGAAAGTCTTTCTTGCTTCAAAGCTCTTAAGATCATCTCACTTATTTTCTTTTTAAAGTTTAAAAAATTTTAGATTTACATCTATGTCCTTGATACAACTGGAATTTACTTTTGTGTAAGGTGTGAGAGAGAGCCCATTTCATTTTCTGAAACTATTTCTCTGACTTCTGAGTCTCAGTGCTGCTGTTGAGAACTCAGTTTTCAGTCTACCACTCCTTTCCATATAATACATCTTTCTCTTAAAGAATCTTTTTTAATTATTATGATCTGTCACCATCATGAATCCGGGCTTGAGTTTGTTTGCTTGTGATGTGGGCTTCCTGAATCTGAGCATTTGTGTCTTTGATTAGCTCTAGAGAATTCTTGGCTATTATCTCTTCAATTTTACATCTTCCCTATTTTTTGTATTATTTACCTCTGATATCTTATTTGATGTATTTTTAGCCTCCTGAGTCTGCTTTCTAGATATGTCAAACCATCATGTAGTCAGTCTATGATATAGTCTCTCTACTGCAGTCTTCCTCTTTTTTAAAAATATTTATTTATTTTGGCCACGCTGGGTCTTAGTTGTGGCATGTGGGATCTTTTCAGTTGCAGTATGTGGAATCTAGTTCCCTGTCCAGGGACCAAATCCAGGCCCCCTGCATTGGGAGCTCAGAGTCTTAGCCACTGAACCATCAGGGAAGCCTTGCTACTGCATTCTTGATAAGTACTTCAGAGCTATTCTCTGTTTCACTAATTCTCTTGTCAGCTGTTTCCAGTATGATCTATACTATGTCTACTGAGTCTCAAATTTTATTTAGTATACTTTTGTTATTAGAAGTTCTATTTGGCTTTTATTCATATTCCCTGCTCATTAAAAAATATTTTTAACATGAAAAACATCAAAGCTACTAAAGTAAAGAGAATAGCACCGTAAATCCTTATTTATCCATTATCCAGCTTCAACAATGAACAATTCATGGCCAATTTTTTTTCCTCTATGTCTCTGGCTACTTTCTTTCCCACTCCAGATAATAGTGAAGGAAATCCCACACATCACATCATTTTATCTGTAATAGTTAAATATTGAAATTAAGAAAAAGCCCATGGTAATTCCTTAATATCAAATATTACCATCTTTTAAGCAATATTTTCTTGTTCCTTGATCATACTTTTTAATAGCCCCATTAATTTAAATTTTATATCTAGTTTTACCAATTCATGTGGTTCTGATATTATTATTTATTATTTCTCATGCTTCTGCTCATAATGGTTTGTTTCCTCGTGTGTCTGTACTTTTTTTTTTTTTAAACTGGGGGCTCATGGTCACTGAAACTTTTTTTTGAGGATTTGATTAATTCCCTTTGGATTTAATCATTTCCCCAGAGATTTGTGATTGCTTTTTCAGGCACCTCGTGTCATTGTTAACCTTTAATCATTTAAACTTAGTTCTCAGGCTGAGTTTTTCAGGCCACCAGCTAGGGTGAATTTTGACACTAAACCTACGTGATAATCACCTTGTTGTTAGTAATTCTCAGGGAAGCCTTTATTTTCCGTCTTTACTCAGAGTCAGAGCTGAGAGAGGTTAAGAGTTCCTACTGGGTTCTTGCCGTGATACTAAATTTATTTTTCTAGTTTGCCTTTATTAAGGTGTTGCTTTTTATAGGACTGGCTCTATGCAAGGGTCTCAGTTTGCTGTCCTAGCTTGTGCAAACTCCAGGTATTATCTCCTCTCCCCAGCACATGCTCATATTGTATTCGAACAAACAATTCTTCACGAGCATGTATTGGCAGATTTCCTGAAGACAAGATTTAGTTTTAATGCCCACTTACTGCTTTAGATTCATGACTTATTAAATTATTTTTATCCTATGAATATTTCTTGCATTTTCTATAACTTAGCTAAGCATTTTAAATTATATTCTGGATACTTTATCCACTATGCTGAGGTCCTCTGTATTGGGATTCCTTATTATATCCACTATATGATCACATTCCCAGAAAGAGGATCTAAATGATGTCTTAAGCCCCACCAGAGTGACCACCTAAAATTAACCTCCTTCAGAGTATCTCCAAAGAGTGCTTGAGACCTCCCCATTCTGGGGCCTGACGGGCTCCTAGATGCATAGGCTTTGCGCCCTGCACTTTTCTATTCCGGCCTCCTCGTCCCCCCCGTCACTCTCCTACCGCCGATGACTCTCATGGGTTCCTTGTTCTGTTGTGGGAAGTTGTCCTTCACTGGACCACCACTGTGACTTCCATTTTTGGTCTTTGTCTGAGACCCTGTTCTTTCTTTTCTTATTTTATCCCAAACATTGGATTGACCCCATCTTTAATTCTCTAAAGCACAGAAGGTGTGTGAGAGAGTATTATAACACAGAGATCTGCTGATAACTGCCACCCAGCATCAGACCCATTCTCAGGCCTCCTGGTTCACCTACTCTTTCCATCCTGTNGTGACTTCCATTTTTGGTCTTTGTCTGAGACCCTGTTCTTTCTTTTCTTATTTTATCCCAAACATTGGATTGACCCCATCTTTAATTCTCTAAAGCACAGAATGTGTGTGAGAGAGTATTATAACACAGAGATCTGCTGATAACTGCCACCCAGCATCAGACCCATTCTCAGGCCTCCTGGTTCACCTACTCTTTCCATCCTGTTGCCATGTCACGATAGCTAATTTGCTTTCCCACACCTGCGTCCTATTCTCACAGATGGGGTTTAGAATTCAGGCTAAATTTCAGAGAGTCCTGGAAAGAGGAATTTTCACTCACTTCTTCCCAGACCCCACATCCCCCAGTCCCTATTTTCCTGTCCAGGAAGGACTGCCTTCCATCGCACTTGGAAGGAAGAAGTTACTTTTTTCTTTCAGAAAAGCCCAAGGAAATAGGGCCTTACCTTATGAGTCCCCACTTCCAAGACACCTCCAACACTAATCTGACGTCAGTACACTGTCCAACACCTGGACCTTTTAGTCCACATAACACCATGTGCGGGCTTCCCAGGTGGCACAGTGGTAAAGAACCCATCCGCCAATGCAGGAGACATAAAAGACCCTGGTTTGATACCTGGGTTGAGAAGATCGCCTGGAAGAGGGCATGGCAACCCACTCCAGCATTCTTGCCTGGAGAATCCCTTGGACAGAGGAGCCCGGCGGGCTACAGTCCATAGGGTCGCAAAGAGTTGGCTATGACTGAGTGACTTAGCATGCACAACACCATGTTTTAGGACCTTATCATTTTTTTAGAATAGACGTCACTGAGCCTAGCCCGTTTCTTTTTCTGGTGTGCTGTGGACAATGACTTAGAAAAGAAAATATTACAAACTTCTCCAAAGACACATAATACTAAAGAGGCATCGAGCCATCTGAAGTCATTGTTAGAAGAATAACTTCTCTCTAAGGGACAAATTGTCTGCAGAGATGCGACTCTCTTTAAGACATCTTCTAAATTTACCTGAGTAAGCAGAACACTGCATTTTAAAATTCAGGTTACTTTCCTGCACTGGGGATTTTCCCATGAACTATGAGTGGAATATGACCTAGATTTGCATAACTAATAGTTCCCAAAGTGATGATTGTTCCAGAAAAAAACAAACAAATACATGAACAAAAACAATAACCAGCCTCAAAAGTAAACTCAAGTCTTCACCTGGGATCTCTTCCACTATAAACATACTTTTAAAGTAAAACCTGAAATTTTTAAATTGTAGTTTTCCAAGCACTGTACTCATACATTTTGTAATAAGAATCTTGTTTCTTAGATACTCTTTTATATATCTTTCTCAATATTCTACAAACCAACGTCTTACTCTGAGTGGATCCTTATTAAATATATGTTTATGCCACATATCAGTGGGAATAATTTGACTCATACTGCTTTTTTCCTACAATGACACGGAAATAGGGGCTTTGATGGAATAATAGACACTTGAGACCTTTAAATCCCTGCTCTGCCAGATAGTGTGTGACCTTGGCTAATTTATTTTCTCTAAGCTTCAGTTTCCTTGTAAAAATGTTCCTATAGTAAAGAACTTAGCCAGATGTTTCAATGGACAGTAATACTCTCTTCTCTTTCCTTCTGCCATCTCTCAGCCTCAAAATGCTAGAGGTCATTTGGCTCCAGGAAAGAGCAGGGGAAACCAAGTCCCAGACCACTTAGGCCCACACTTCCTTTTTTTTAATTTTTAACTTTATTTAAAAATTTTTATTGGGATATAGTTGATATGCAGTGTTGTATTAGTTTCATGTGTACAGCAAAGTGATTCAGTTATATATATATTCTTATTTACATTTATATATTCTCTTTAAGATTCTTTTCCATTACAGATTGTTACAAGATATTGAGTATCGTTCCCTGTGCTATAAAGAAGGTCTTTGTTGGTTATACATTTTATATATAGTAGTGTGTATCTGGAGAAGGCAATGGCACCCCACTCCAGTACTCTTGCCTGGAGGATCCCACGGATGGAGGAGCCTGGTGGGCTGCAGTCCATGGGATCGTAAAGAGTCGGACATGACTGAGCGACTTCACTTTCACTTTTCACTTTCATGCATTGGAGAAGGAAATGGCAACTCACTCCAGTGTTTTTGCCTGGAGAATCCCAGGGACGGGGGAGCCTGGTGGGCTGCCATCTATGGGGTCACACAGAATCAGACACAACTGAAGCGACTTAGCAGCAGCAGTAGCAGCGTGTATCTGTTAATCCCAAACCCCTAATTAATTCCTCCCACTCTTTCCCCTTTGTTTTCTATGTCTGTGAGTGTGTTTCTGTTTTGTAAATAAGTTCATTTCTGTCACTTTTTTAAGATTCTACATATAAGTGACATGGTATGATATTGGTCTTTGTCTGTCTTACTTCACTTAGTATGATAATCCCTATCTAGGTCCATCCATGTTGTTGAAAATGGTATGCTCACACTTCTGAGTTCTATGGATCATTTGTCATTGAATTTTAACATTCCCAATTCAGACATTCTACCTCATTTGTCTTCTATAGCGGTCTTGAAAACAAGAAAAGGATCATGGAAAGCTAGAGTTGTATAAATCAGTACTTTTCAAAATGTTGATTTTGACTCATTAGAGAATCCTGAAATTAATTTAGTAGACAGCCAGCAGTTTAAAAAGTAAATAGCAAAATAGAAAGAAATGTTCATAATAAAAAGAAATAATATTTAGTGAAATTCTATATAAAATGAGTCACATTGTACATCCAATCTATTTCTTACAGTAAATTGCAATAAAATTTGAGAAATACTGCTTTAAATTGTTGTGATACAGTCAAAATTCCTTTTAAATTCTGCAAAAATAAAGTAACATAGATGAATGTTCACGTGTAAACAATAATAACATCTCGTGTAGTAGTTTGCTTGCTTAACTGGTCCTAGTTCTCCACTCGTCAGTGTCTACCAAAAACTTGGTTTGTGTTTCCATTCTGACTGTCATGTGACTTGATTTGGCCAATAAGATATTAGCAAATGAGATGCATGAAAAGAATTCATGAAATTGGGCTTGATCTTGCTCTTGTCCTTTGCTGTTACCATGAGAACATGTCCACATTAGTCTGTTGGAAGATGAGAATTACATGAAGAAGAGTGGAATTGCCCCAGTCTCCCAGCCAAGTCCATCTTGGACTTGGCAACAGTCAGTCAACCACCACACCTTTAAAGGAGTCCAGAGAAGACCAGAACTGCCCAGCCAAGCACAGCCCAAATTGGCTAACATGCCTACTCATGAGCTAAATAAGTGTGTATTTTAGCATGCTTTAAAAAGCTGTATGTTATGGAACATTATTGTGGCAATAGATACTTCATATACCACATTGGGAGATCTTGTCGAATATTCATAATAATAATAACCATTGCAATAAAATATGCACCAGTTTCTCAAAAACCATCTCATTATGCAATTTCAAAAAACACTTCTCATCTTTGTGTTTCACATTACGCTGGGTGCCACAAAAGGGCTTTTACTTACAAGAGCTTATTCAATTGTTTTAAGGAAGACAAGATGGCAGAGGAAGGATTCCTGCCCAAGGTTACCTAACCAACTTCTGTTACCAAGAGAGTTGGGAAGAGCCACTCAAGAATTCTCTTTTTCAGGACCACCAAAGGTTGCTGACCATTCTAATTTTCCAAAATGAAAACCCCAATTTCTGTCCATTCTTCTGAATCTACCTCTATTTTCATAAAAGTTACTACGGGATGTTGATTTGAATAATTAAAATTGACATTTTGCTGTCAAGCAAAACAGAAGCCCTTTCCTCAGGAAACCACAATGACATGAATATCCTCGGTGTACGTATTGTCCTCCAAATAACCCAATTTGTTTTCCCTAAATTTGCATTTTCATTGGATCATTGAAGATGAGTTTGCCTTTGTAACAGGAGGCCTGTGATTCCCTTGACTAGTTTGTCTTGTTGGTTCTTACAGCAACATCCTGGGGCCATTTGCTCATGGAATATTTCAGTTTACGGGGGGCTACCAGTTATCTAACAAGAGATGCCCTTATCAATGAGTTCTCACCCCAGTTATCAGTCAGGGGATAAGGAGTGGTAGTGAGGATTGAAGTGGAAGAGCTTTGAGGTTCTCTTATAGACCTCATATCAATATGTTAAGAAAATATTGATTGCCATGTTAAAGAATTGTGAGTATGTATAGAATTGTGGGTGTGTATATTGAGCAAGAGAGAATGGAACACAGGAAAAAATCCTTCAAAGCCATTCCCTGGTACTAGCAAACCCCCATCAGTTAGACAGACCTGGTAATTTTGGATTAAAAAAATCCAAATATTTTTGTGTCCTATTGACAATGGATCTAATAAGTTCTCTCTCTGTGTGTGTGCGCACATGTGCACACACGTGCTCAGTCATGTTCGACTCTTTGCAACCTCTGTCCATGGACTTTCCCAAGCAATACTGGAGTGGGTTGCCATTTCCTTCTCCAGGGATCTTACTGACCGAGAGGTCATCTCTTGCATCTCCTTCCTTGGCAGGTCAATTCTTTACTGTTTGTACCACCTGGGAAAGTAAGCAGTAACTTCACATATATCTCAAATACGTGTCTTGAAGTGGCTTATGACCTTAAACGAAGGCAAATTTATTAATATCCATGCATCTTCAGTGTGCTGGGCTCTATGCAGAGTGTTGGTGATCTACAGACAAATAAGACCCACTCCCTGCCATCAAAGAGGACTTACACTGCACCTGTTTGATGTGTTCATCTCTGTGACCCCAGGGAAGGGGTCAATATTTTAGCTCTTTGATGACTTAATTTTAATAGCAAACTTGGGTTTTATCTACCTCTTACAAAATTTTCTGATTTTTGACAGCTTGGTTGTCATTTGTGTCTTTTGATGCTTTACCTTGAGTTATTTTGGAGTTTGCATTCAATACAGATAAGTATCCAATACAAAATATTCATTAAATGAATATAGAAACAATCATGTTTTTTGAATGCCTCAAAATGAGTGGTCAACTGGTTTTGCAGAATTCACAGGAAAAAAGCACGTGTGTTGGTATGTATGTGTGCACCAAAATGCTTACAAGAATCTCATCTAATATATATTTTTAAGAACATAAGTACTTTTTCAGCTAAAGATCTTAGGTTGACTTGAATCAAATTTGACTTAGATTTCCTCGAGTGCTTAACGCTTGGTTTGAAGCTTAAACACTTGGGTTCAAAGTATTTCAGCATTTAACAAAAATCCTTCGGATTCCATCAGAATGGTAGATTAAGTATGCTTACTCGAATCCCCTGCCTCAAAAATGGGTCTGCAAATCTATTTTAGTGAGCGTTTTACATAAGCCCTTTCTTGAGAAATGGGTAATAAGTAAATTTAAGATAGTCTATTTTAGTTAGAAAAACAAAACATTTCTGAGTGTGTTTAAAGTAAGGTTTGTTTTATTTTAAGGGTATTTTTCAGTATCCTTGAAATCATGTAAATTAAACAAAAATGAAATTATTTTAATAAAAATTTTGCCCTGCTAGTGCACTTGTTTTCCTTTTATATGTTAGTTATCATGTCTTTACGTGTTATGTATTTATTATTTTTATAAAATAAAAATAACATTTATAAGAAAATCCATTGTTACATTATCATCAATGTTTATAATCACAGAATGATACATACATACATCAGTGATATTTTTGTTTAGGTTTAGACTCATTTTACTCCATGCTGTGCTTAGTTACTCTAAATGACTGTAATTATTCCACCTAAAAGAGCTCATAAAGGCTTTTAAGATTAATTTGTATCTATATCCCCTGATCATAGATATAGTTCATCGTCATGTATTCTAAGACTGTCTTCTACTTTGGGGGAGACCAATGGGTTGGGTGATCATGTAGAAAAATATAATTAGAGTATTGTAGGGCTGGAAAGAACTCAATGTAATCTTAATTCCTTTTACATAGGTGATAATTTGGCTTATAAAAGTTAAGTGCTATGTATACCCTTCTATATGACTTCCCTGGTGGCTCAGATAGTAAAGTGTCTGCCTCCAATGCGGGAGACCCAGGTTCAATCCCTAGGTGGGGAAGATCCCCTGGAAAAGGAAATGGCAACCCACTCCAGTATTTTTGCCTGGAAAGTCCCATGGATGGAGGAGCCTGGTAGGCTACAGTCCATGGGGTTGCAAAGAGTCGGACACAACTGAGCGACTTCACTTCATTTCACATACCCTTCTAACCTTACATACAAAGATGATTTCAGAATTATAAACCTGGAGATGGCAATTGGGATAAATTATACATAATTAGCAAGGAGATCAAACCAGTCAATCCTAAAGAAAATCAACCCTGAGTATTCATTGGAAAGATTGATGTTGAAACTGAAGCACCAATAATTCAGCCACCTGATGAGAACTCTTTGGAAAAGACCTTGATGCTGGGAAAGAATGAAGGCAGGAAGACAATGGGGTGACAGAGGATGAGGTGGTCGGATGGCGTCACTGACTCTATGAACCATGAGTTTGAGCAAACTCTGGGAAATAGTGAAGGACAGGGAAGTCTGGCGTGTTGCAGTTCATGGGGTCACAAAAAGTCAAACACAACTTAGTGAGTGAACAATGAACAACAATACATAATTATCCCCAGTGAGTCTTTTACCAACCACCTATCATCTTCCCAGAATGCAGTACAAGAACAAAATACCAGGCTGCCTGTAGGAGTTATGGATGGGTAGTATGGTTGATGTGAATCTATGGTGTGTTCTCCATCACTCATAGAACACAAATGATGCTGAGAGCTCACACCAGAACCCAAAGCAACAGGAAGAAGATGGCCAGAAGGGGATAATGAATAACCCTCAGGAGATGATGTGCTGATTTTATGCTTGCAAATATTGTCTGAGTCCTATGGCCTGAAGGTTTGTGTCCCCTCGAATTCATATGTTGAATCCTAACCTCCAAAATGGTGATATTTGGAGATGGGAACTATGGTGGTTAGATCATGAGGGGAGAGCCCTCATGAATGGGATTAGTGCTCTTCTAAAGGAGATCCCAAAGCTCCCTCTCATCTTCTGTCCTGTGAGGACACAGGGAGAAAAGGGTCTCTTTCTAAGAACCATGGAGCAAGCTCTCATCAGATACTGAATCTGCTGACATCTTGATCTTGAACATCCCAGGCTCCAGCATCAAGAGAAATAAATGTTTGTTGTTTGAGCCATCCAGTCCATGTTATTTTTGTTATAGCAGCCCAAACAGACTAAGGTACTTATAAATCAAACTTATTGCTAGAACTGACAGATGATAGTTTCTCAGAGTCAGAGGGTTTCACAGCCATCTGTCAACCAAGATCAGAAAGTATAGAATGACCCAGACATGTGTAAGGCTTGTGGGTCCCATTATTGAGATGGTAAATGATGGACTTGATAGGGTTCCTGACTCGTGATCAATTATGATAACATGGTAAAACTTGCCTTCAAAGAGGCTGGCAACTAGGAGAATTTCTTGGAAGAGAAATTCCTTATTGAAAGTTATCAGTGTTCAGGTGACTAGTTCAATCTGTTTCTTGGGTTTGAGGAGACAGTGAAGAACATCAGAGAGGACACAGACTTTAGAGGGAAACAAACATGGATTTGAACCTTAGCTTTACTGCATGGCAGCTGTGTGGCTTGTCTGTAAAATGGGAGTAATAAGACTGCCTTTGCAACATGGTTTTAAGAGTTAGATGCTTGGGACTTCCCTGGTGGTCAAGTGGTTAAGACTCTGAACTTCCAATGGAATGTGGCATGGGTTCAGTCCCTGGTCAAGAAACTAAGAACTAAGATTCCACATGGTGCCTGGCACAACACGCACGCATGTGTACACACACACACACACACACAAGAATTAGATGCTGGTATATACAAGATCTATAATAAGTGCTCAATGAGTGATAGTTATTAATTTTCCTCCCTCTAAGTGAAGGAGGACAATAATTATATAATGGTCTCTATTCTTTATGCCAGGCAAATAATCTCTAGATGCCAGGCAAAAACTTTATAAACTGTCTTTCTGAATCTTCATCATTATCATTAGACCCAGGTATTATTGACATTTTTCATACATAAGAAACATAGATTCTGTAAGGTTGAGTTGATACCAAGGTCACTTGGAAAGTAAGCTGCAGAGACAGGGTTCAACCCAGATCTGTCTGGCTTATCGCCACAATTCTATACTCTCTCCCCACAGCCTCTGGAATCAGGATGCTGATTTCACTCTATAGATGGTCCTTCTTTCATATCTGTTTGAACTGAAAGAAAAGCAATGATTGACTAATGAAGATGATTTTAAAAATCCCAGAACTCTTTGAGATGCATGAGAGGGAGGAAAGCTCCAGATTTTTGTAGTTTTAGAGGAGACCCTCAGGAACATTGGTGAAACTAGAAAGCAGTGAAACAGATGTTTGACTTTTAGTTTAAACAGTGGAATTTTTAGTGCTCTGTGTTTGTTTTAGAACATATTTTATAGCAGTTGCTGTTGAAATGATGGGAAGATAGAAATCTCTTTTAGCATTTGGAAGTACTTTTTTCATTTTCTTCGAGTGGCAATGTTATGACTGGCTTTAGAAGATGAAGTTTTTAAGACATTCATGCAAACTTCCGACATTAGCTGATTTCCTTCAGCCCTGTTGTAGTAAAATTCAGGTAAACAATTTTATTCCGTGTCTTCCATTAACAAGGTCAAAAGATTAAAGCGTACAAGGCCCTGTTCCTTTCATTCTAATAATGCATTTAGCTGGGATTACATTTACTGTCTTGGGGCTTTCTTGTTTCTTAAAAACTGTCATGATTTCCTTGGTTGAAGCTGTCTAATGACTCTTTGTTACCTAGACTTGTAGCTTGAGATAGTGGTTGAAGGGGAGTCTGAGGCTCTTTCTTCTGTGCTGGGCTCTTGTAGGTCCTATTGTGCTAAAATTTGGGAAATGGCCTTATAGCCTGATTTGTAGACTAGAATGCCAATTGTAGAACTGTACAACTGAATTTGTTACTTTGCTGATTTGTCCTTTTGTCAATGTTATTATATCTGGAAAGACAAATAACTATCAGTTAGTCCTTCAGAAAATATTTTAGGAATTTTTAATAAGTAGCTAGTATGCTATGGAGGGGTTTCCCAGGTAGGTCAGTGATAAAGAATCCACCTGCCAGTGCAGATGTGAGTTTGATCCCTGGGTTGGGGAGATCCCTTGCTGAAGGAAATGGCAATCCACTCCAATATTCTTGGCTGTAGAATTCCATGGACAGAGGAATGTGGCAAGCTACAGTCCATGAGGTTGCAAAGAGTCAGACACAACTGAGCACACACACACTGTGCTATGGAAACCATGGCAGTTAAAAGGAAGTGTAATACACTGAAATGAGCAAAAGTTCCAGAAAAGACAGCTCATGTCTGATGATGGTGATGGTGATCACAGGAGTGACAGTGATGATGGTGGTGGTTCACTATCAATTACTGAGCATCTTCCATGTATCAGGACCAAGAATCTGTCTTGTTCTAAAACTCCTACTCTTTCTAACATGCTCCACTTCTTTGTATCTGCTTCAGCGCCATAGAGGAACTTCTCTGGTGGTACAGACAGTAAAGAATCTGCCTGCAATGCAGGAGACCTAGGTTCAATCCCTGGATCAGGAAGATCCCCTGGAGAAGGAAATGGCAACCCACTCCAGTATTCTTGCCTGGAGAATCCCAAGGATAGAGGAGTCTGGCGGGCTACAGGGTCACAAAGAATCGGACATGACTGAGTGACTAACACACACACAGTGCTATAGGATGGCAGATAGCTTGTAGATAGCTCACTTTAATGTTCCATGGGTAGGAAGTAACAGAGTTGGGGACACTAGTCATGTGACCTCAGAAATATGAATTATGTCCCTTCACCGCTCTAAGCTTTATTTTCCTAGGAATGATTTTAACTATGAGGTATCAAAGAGGCTTCTGCAAAGAACCAGGTTCATGGAAGATGTTTCATAATTAGTGATGATTATTAATATTACTTTTATGAGATATAGCCTTGCTCTCTAAGAAGTCTTAGTATCGTGGAAGGATAAGGAGAATAAGAATATGGTCAACAGTGGTAAGTGCCAGAGAAAGGCCAAAACTCGAGGATAATAAGAATAGGTAACATGTTTCGTTACCACGGAATTATTAGAAAAGGAATTCAGGTAGGTCACGAGGCTGGACTAACTGGAAATCTATACACCCCTTCCCTGGGCACGCAGTGCCTTAATCAAGGTCATGCAGCATATTCTCTTTTTTCACTAACTTCGCACTGGGACCACACTGATTTCCAGAGCCTTACTTCTCCGGTCTTTGAGTGGCTATGCATATATCCCTGCAGCAGACTCAGATCTATCACTCCCTTCATCCCATTCTATCAGAGCAGTTCTCCTCACCACAGCTTCCCTTCTGCCCAGGAGAGGCTGATTATGTTCCCAGAGAAGCAATCANGGGACCACACTGATTTCCAGAGCCTTACTTCTCCGGTCTTTGAGTGGCTATGCATATATCCCTGCAGCAGACTCAGATCTATCACTCCCTTCATCCCATTCTATCAGAGCAGTTCTCCTCACCACAGCTTCCCTTCTGCCCAGGAGAGGCTGATTATGTTCCCAGAGAAGCAATCAGCAACCTTAGCCTCTGGGTTTGTGAGTGAACAGAAGACACTGAAAGGTTACAGTCCACTGAAGGCTGCACCTGGAGACTGAATGGATGGGACCCTTCTCCTCGGTGACGTGCTGAACTGTGGTCCTCGTTAGCTTTGTTTTCTAGCTTGTTAACAGTGGATAGAGAGGCAGTGAAGTGCAGCTCAGTTTTGCAGAGACAATTGTTCCAGCAAATTTCAGTACTTGCTTTGGTCTCTGTTAGTTTGGGATAAATTTAAATTATGTAAACAAAATCGTCCTTCTCCTGAATATTTCAGCTTTTACGATTTTCCCCTTGATTGCTCTAAATTTGAATGAGAGCAATACTAGAGCTCAGTGAGACACCCTTTTATTGAGGCATCTCAAAGAACTGCTGAAAAGCATCTCAGAGGTGATTTTTAACTAATCAGTTAACTAATTATCTCACAGAGTTTAAGAAATAAGTAATACTTATTTTCAAATAGAATGAAAGAGTAAATAGTGAAAAGTATGTCTCCTTTCCTGATTCCTTTTCCCATTTTTTTTTTAAAACAGCAAGTTAGTGGCATGATAAAATCCAATTTGAACACAGATGAAATTTCAGGTTTTGTGTTAGGAAAAATGAATGTTTCTACTTTATCAATGCTGTAAATTTGCAAACTGGAACGTACTGAATTTGCTGACAAAGAATGACACCTGTGACTGTGCTATGGTCAACAACCACAAAAGCAAAAGACACAGAGAAGGAGAGCAGAAAGAAATAAAGAGTGCGCTAAAGGTGAATGAAGTGCAGTATCCAGACCCTGACATGATGCTTTGTGATTTCCAAGTTAGCATGTGACCAGCTCATGGAAGAACTTGTTAGGGAAGTTTGGGGTGAAATGTAATACAGACATCAGACTCTTCCTCCAGTTAACTCTTCACAAAAACCACCTCTTGTCTGCCCCATCAGAATAATTCATAAGAGCAGCTGAATTCCTCTGCCCTAGCTTTGCAAAATACCTTCAAAAATTATTTGGAGGAAAGCAGAAAAATCTACATGATGGTCTCAAGTTTCCAGTTTCCCCAGTGGCTCAAGTGGTAAAGAATCTGCTTGCAGTGCAAGAGACTAAGACGACACAAGCTCAATCCCTGAGCCGGGAAGAGGAAATCACAACTCACTCCAGTATTAAAATCCCATAGACTGAGGAGCCTGGTGGGCTACAGTCCATAGGGTCACATCCACACATCCATCTCAAATTTCAAGAAGGATTTCACATTTCCCTGGCCGTCCTGACATTCTTAGTACTTCCTAGTATGAAACTAAGAACAGAAGAATTTGTTTATAATACTTACCCCTAGGTGTTGCTTTCAAATACCTGTTCCCCTTTAAACAAATAAACAAAACATTCAAAAACTCCAAATCCAAGAGAAGCCTCAAGACTATATCTGTGCTCCCAGGCTGCTCTCAAATTTCCTCATAAGCTTGATTTCCTTGGGTCTACTGGGTTTGGCCCAGAGAAAATACAAACCAGTTTCTTCTCATGGGTTTTGTTTTTCATTTATTGCAAAAGAGTATTATGACCAAGAAGTGTGCTTGGTCACTTAGCTGTGTCCGACTCTTTGCAACTCCAAGGATTTTGTATTCCATCAGGCTCCTCTGCCCAGGGGATTCTTCAGGCAAGAATACTGGAGTGGGTTGCCATTTCCTTCTCCAGGGGAGCTTCCTGACCCAAGGATCAAATCTCATCTGTGTCTGCTGCATTTCAGGCAGATTCTTCACCCACTGAGCCATTGGGGAAGCCCACTATGATCAAGATGATCACTGGAAAATAAGCATTGCTATAAGAGATCCCATTTCAAAGTTAAAATATTTTATCCATGGATCATCAGAGATAAATTCTACCTCTACCCTACTTCTACCACTTCATCCTCCTTATATTCTCTAGGCTTTGAAGCTTTTCTCCAGTAGAACTAATAAGCCAACACACTAGGAATAGATTTAATTTCGGGGCAGCTAGAACCAGGATTGCATCATTATGAATTAACTAATTAATAATACAATTAACCATGTCCATCCAGTTATCTGCAGTAGTAAATAAACAATGCAGGGACTTCTCTGGTGGTTCAGTGGTTAAGATTTCACCTTCCAATGCAGTGGGTGTGGGTTCAATCCCTGGTCAGGGAGCTAAGATCCCACATGCCTCCTGGCCAAAAAACCCAAACATAAGACAGAAGCAATATTGTAACGAATTCAACAAAAACTTTGAAGATGGTTCATATTAAAAAAATCTTCTAAAACATAAGCAGTACACTATGTATTTGTCAGATCAGTTAGTCACTCCAATTCTCTACTCTCTTCTCCAAAACCTAGCCCTTCTTTTTTTCCTATTTAATTTCTAAATTTATTTAAAATTATGTACCACAGCAAATGACTCTCATGGGAGAATCTTCCTTATGTGCTATGATTTAAGGACAACTGAGTGAGTTAGCAGGTGGAGGAATAGATGGAACCAGGGGTGGATGAATGGGTGATTGAGAAGGATGCTATGAAATTTGAACTTGGTATGTTAAATAAAAGGTTCAAAATTTAGAGAGGTCAAAGGAGTATTATAGACCTCAAAGAACCATAAAAGATTAAAGCAGCAGCTAAGAGATAATGTATGCAGATTCCTTAGAAAAGTGAAGACCATAACAAACCACTAGAGGTTTCCAATACATTTTTTAAGTTAGAGGACTAAAACCATGTATTGCTTCTTTCCCCAGTTTTTAGTTGCAAAAATTAGTCTACCTTCCAAACATGTTAGGAATACATAAGTTGCCCATCAGCCTTCTTTGCTATTTATTGAGAAAGATTATGTTCAGAGTCATTAGAAAAGTAATTCTCTCTTGATTTTTCAAGAAAATCCCAGATGCGACCTGCACATTGATAACAGGGAATTTAGTTTGCTGGCAAGAATGAGCTGGATTTTGGTTATATTTTTTTAAGTAGAATTGCTATACTTGTTCCTTTTTTCAAGGACAGATTCAAATATCTTTTCCCTGCTGTCCATGACTGTTACTCTGATGGGAAACTCCACTAAAATAGAAATATATTTTAGGTAGCAAAAAAACAATTGACAAATATTTTTTAAAAATCTACCTGTGAGATCAAAGTAACAAATTTGACTCTGAAAATGTATTCTTGGATACATTTGAATCAGTTCTAATGAGATGGATGAAACTGGAGCCAATTATACAGAGTGAAGTAAGCCAGAAGGAAAAGCACCAATACAGTCTACTAAGTCATATATATGGAATATAGAAACATGGTAATGATAACCCTGTATGCGAGACAGCAAAAGAGACACAGATGNGGGGGTTCAAGATTGGGAACTCATGTACACCTGAGATGGAAAAAAATAAAAAATTTTAAAATAAAAAAAAGAAAAGAAAAGAAAATGTATTCTTGGATTAATCCCCTAATCTCTGTTTCAATAATAGTACCTGAGAGAGATTGAGTAATTATGCAAATCAGCTGCTGGAAATTAAGTTACTTTGTTTAAAATGACCAATTCTGTAATGGAATTTAATCACTTGAACCCTGGCACTATTTGAATACCAGATAGCATGATGATCCAGTGGTACAACTGTCAATCACATACTGCCCTCTGTTTATTAATGCTGTGTGGGTGATTCTTTGCCCTGAGGTAAGGATAATAATTTCAACTGGTCAATACAAACAATGGGCTTTATTTGTTAAAGTAATTTGAGAGTGGAAAAAAGAAATTATTATGAAACATATATCGTCACATAAATTTGTGTTTGAACTAAACAGTGGGCTCTGGGTGAGAGCCTAGTACAACATTAATAGGTTATCTTTAACTTGAGTACAACATATAAAGAACTTTTGCCCAGGAGACAAACATTTGAAATAACTCCCAAAGTAAATGTAAAATTACTACCACAGAAACAAAAGTGTGATGATATTGAAACTTTTCTTTTGAAATATTTAATACACTTCTAAGAAAATAACTGCCTCTAAGGGACTTTAGAAAAATGTGCATATTAAGAAAAACTGGAAGGAAATTTGCAAACATGGAAATAGTCATGTTGGGGTGGGAAGATTATGGATAGGTTTTTTTCTGTTTTATTCTCCCCAATTTTATAAATTGTTGTAATAAAAAGAAAATGGCTCAATTGTGCTCTTAGTTCCAGGGTCTGATTGATAGACTCAGAGTGCTCTGGGTATCTGTTTGTTCCCTGTAATAGTCTACTGTTTGCAGAAACCATTTTGGGGTTTTTATTAAGACCTGGAGGAAAAGAAGAAAGTGTGTGTGTGTGTGTGTGTGTGTGTGTGTGTGTGTGTGTAGTTCTTTCTTATAAAGCTGTCTTTTTATGCTGCTTGAAAGAGTATTTCATTTGTACCCACTGTCTTTCTCTCCTTAGATGCCTGTTCTCTAGGAGAGCTTGCTGAAAAAAAAAAAACCCAGTCAATAAGAAAGGTACTCTGGTTATAAGTAATTATGTTTTCCTATTCTATGTCATTGTTTCTACATTTGTAAAACCAATATTATATTCTGCACAAAAATATATGATTGCTACACATTTCAGCAAACTTTCTAGGTTAAGATAACTTTAAACTTAGTAGGTTTAGGTAATTTTCAAATCATATGCAAAATATAATACAATAATAAGATAGTACTTCATGTATCTTCTACAAATAGTCATTCTAAGATAATAAATCATGCCTTATATTTTAAAGTAGTATTGAGAGAGGAGATACTTTGAACAGTGGATGAAGTGGGGAAATACACACTCAAGACTTTGCTACTCTTCATCTCCTAGCAGGTTTTCGACTCCATTTCTCCATCTGTGCAATGGCCCAAATCTTGCCCTGACCCAGAGGACTCCTGTCAAAATGCACTGGGAGGATGGACTATATTCATAGTTTTGTGCGTTCCCCTCTACCCCGATCTCTCTGCAAATCACAAGGAAGAATTTGCCACTCTAAGAATAGGTCCTACTCATCTTAACTCATGCTAGCATGTATTCTAGCCTAGAAAACATAAAGGTTTCATCCTCCCTTATCCTGGGGTTCACAGACACGGACCTATGTGCAATCAGATATTCCTAAACCGCTGAAAAAACTTTTTTCAGTGAATCATGATGTTCGTTGAAGCCTGAGGGACCATCCAAAGCCACTATCTCAGACACTAAGTCTTTCCAAATGAAAGCTCCTTGCTGGCACTGGACTGAATTGCTCTCTTGCAACAGTATTCCATCCACCAAAATGTCTCTGGAGAACCTTTAGTTTATTGTCATCTGTGGAAAATAGGAAGCCTGCACAGAGCTTTCTAAATTCCTAGTTCATTTGGCAGGATCTTGAAACAAGTCATAGCCAAGGGCAGAAAGAGTGGAAAATGAACCCCAGGCTGACTTATGAAATGTGTGAGCTTGCAGATGCCTTGACATCCAGTTTTTTTATGGTCTGTTTTTTTGATTCACCAGTATTTTCCCTTAAGCATTTTGATGTGATTTTGCAGTTGTTGTTCACAATAAAAGGTAGGGATTTGAGGGTATGACTTCCTTGCCTTCAAGGACTGGCTACAGAAACCCAGGGAGTTCTTGATCTAGACATAGAAAAGAGGAACAATTCTAACGGTTTCTGAAATAACAAGTGAGGAGCTGGGAGTGTGGCATATAGCTGTGGGAGGTGGGAGACCCAGGCAGTGGATGAGGAGAAGGGAACATCGTGCAAAGGGGGCCATGGATGGGAGGGGTGCCTTTGGGAAGAGCTTGTAGACAAGAGCCAGAGAACAACTGTCTATTTCTCAAGACAAAATGGAACAGCTAAAAGCAAAACAGTGAATGAAGGTTTGACTGAGTTCTTTTTTAAGCTTGGGGCAGTATTAAATTCCTACTGACTTCGTAGATCATTAGGTTGCTGAAGGGGCCAACACTCTGTATTTTCTCCATTAAAAGTGAGGAAATCAGATTCATTTATGCTCATATGAAACATATGGGGAGTAGATATTAATCCTGTAATTACCCAAATCGATAATATCAACAGGTATGAAAAAAGAGAACTATGAATGACAGAAAACTATAGGGAGCTGGAAGAATATATACAAATCTCAGGTACAACTGTTGTCGTTGTGGGTCACTAAAAAATTTCCTTAAGGTAGAGACTTTTGGGCAGAGGCGAGTAGAATCTCCTGAGAGTGAGAATGCTCTCTGTGAGCTCTAGAAAGAGCCATGTACCCAGGACATGGCCTTAGAGAGACGATTCTGGGATGAAGAGAGAGTGTTGTTGAAGAGAAGCTTTTGTCATGGATTGCGGATTCCTGAGGACTGTTTGGGAACATTTGGAAGGGAAGGGAATCATGGGAGGCTTAGTAAAGTTCTCATCCACTCCCACTTGCCCCTTACAAGGGACTGATGAAGTAATCCATTCTCCAATTTTGTTGCATTGTCCCAAAGTGGATCTGGAATTTTCCATGTCTTATCCCTTACCCAGGCTGAACCTTTGTCAGGAAGAACTAGAAACCCTTTAAAGTAGCTGCAAATATCCAGAGGAGTCTTATCACTAAACCCTTTGGGAGCTTGGGAATTGGAAAGAAATCAACCAAAAAGATACTGCTTAGGGGATGTCAAGGAACAGGGGTTTAGGAGAGAGTGGCTGCTGACTCCTGCTGCCAGGAAAGAGAGCAAGTGACAGTTCAATTTGAGGATGAAAAATCTCTCACCTAGAAAGAGGAATCTCAGACCATCCCAATCACTCAGACAGAAGACATTTCATGACTTGGCAATCTGGAAGTTTTCTGTTTTATCTTGTTTTCAAAGACGCACCGAGTCCTGCTCTGTCCAAAATGGTAGGCACGAGACACACGTGGCTCTCCAACCCTTGAAACATGGCTGGTCCAGATTGTGATATGCTATAGGTACAAAATACACACACTGGAATTCAAAGACTTACTGTAAAGAAAAGCATGGAAAAAATCTTATCCATGTTTTTAAATTGGTTACTCAATGAAATGATGAAGTCCTAGATATACTGGGTTCAATTAAATACATTACCAAGGTGAATTTCTCCTCTTTATTTTTCCTTTTCTTAGATGTGGTTACTAGACAGTTTAGAATGACACATTCACATTTGTGCCTCACCCTAGATTTCTCCTGGACAATCCTGCTGTAGTCAGACCATGCCCTTCTCCATGTCATCTCTCCTCCTACAGACAGCAATGTTACCCACCACAGCAACAGAACTCAGAAGATCCATCAGTACTACCTGTAAGAGAAGTACCACCTGATTCTGTGTTCATTTCAACATGCTGCATTCTCCATCTGAGATGGAGTGGAAAAAGATGTGCGGCCTGTCTAAACCCTTGGCTTTAATGTCTGCCTCCTGAAGTTCCTGTTGATAGAGAAAGGGAGTGGCTGCTCTTCTGTGCGCTCCCTTGAGCTCTTCGTCTGCCTGGCATCCCAGACACTTGTGCATTGAGAATTGTTCCTGCTGGCTCTGCCTCTCACAGATGTAGCTTTGGGAGAGGACCTGCAACAGATCTCAGAGCATCAGGGAAAAAGGCGGCATCGAGCCAGAATCTTTCCCTTGCAAATGCAGTGTTTACAAATGCAGCTGCGAAGCGCTGGCTGCCCCTCAGCTCAGAGCCTCACACTTGCCTACCCTGTTCTTCTTGAGACTGGAAGAGGCCTCTCTCAGGGGAATCTGCATTTTAAGATGGAATTCTTCAAAGCCCCTCAAAATCTGCAGTGTGCAAGAAAGAGAGAGAAAGTGGCACTGAGCGAAGTCATTTCAAACCCGATGGCAGAGAGAGAGGACAATATTGCCCCCTCTTCCCCCTTCTTGTCAAGTCAGCCCCAGGAAACCTCTTGAGTTAATCTTAAAATGAGTCATTGGAAATGGTTTGGAGCAGAATTCTAAATACATAGAGGGATTTGGGTTGAGAAAGAATAGATGAGATCCTGAGAGTAATAGCTAGTACTTATGAAGCCTGTTGATGGGTCTAGTCCTGTTGGAAGCATGAATTTACCCAATCTTTATAACAGTCCTACAGGATGAACACAATTGTTACTCCCATTTTACAGAAGTGAAAATTGAGGAAAGAGGTCCATATTCTCATGGCTTAAATTCATAGGCTGATAAACAGCAAGACTGTTAAGAGCTTAACTTCATACCCTATGCCTGGAACCTCTATAATCTATAATCTACCATCTCTCACATGAGAAGCGAGTTCAGGAGAAGTGAGCAAGCCTGGCTTCATCTATCTGTTAAAAGCAAATTTAATCTTCCCTCATGGTAGTTCCAAAACTTTATGAGCCTGCTGATATTTTTGCAGCCTCTGAAATATTCATGATCCTTCTGACACTTAATGCAAGGTCATGGAGTACCTTGGCTCCCCTCAGCCTTGATGGAGAGCGTGTTGTGTAGCTGATAACTTCCTATATGAGGTGCTATAAATTGCAACCCTCTAAAATATAAGTTTTTTGAGGGAGGGGTTTTTCTTATTTGTCAGTATGTTCTCAGTGTCTGGCTTGGAGCTGGTGTTCACTAAACTGCAACTAACCCTCTCCTTCAAGTCCTACTTGAGTGGAAATGAAGAGTTACTCAACAGAAGATAATGATAATATACTTATTACCTCTTATATAATCTTTTAAATTCTTTTCACCCCAGAAACTTTAATTACAACTGGGCAAATGTTTCTCTAATTATTTGGACATAATTCCAATGTCATAGTCAAATAATAGGACTTGTAAATTTTAACAAGAATAACTACAAGCAAGTAAACAAACTAAATAATGCAAACATTCCTATTTAACAGACTTTCTTGGATTAAAAAGAAATATTTTTGGTAACTGATCATTTCAGAGAACCTGTTATCTTCTATTCATTCCTTTTATCCATCCTCAAAAAGTATAAAACAAGTGTTCGTTTTTTATGAGTCAAAATTGCAACATGTATAAATAATTGGTTTTCAATGATGCATGCAAATATCAGCATTTATTTAAAATGTAGAAGCAATTGTGGAGTATAATTACAGAGTGTGCAGTTCATCACCCTCTTGCTCATTCATATATATGGACCCTCTAATGGAGGTTCATTGTCTCTTGGGAATCAAATCTGGCAGGTCAGATCCAAAGAAGATAATTTTCTTTGGTTGTCAAAAAGATAATAGTTTCTAAAGAAAATCAATAGCCATATCCACATCAACTGCAACATTTAGAATAGAGGCCCACTCAAAATCCAAAGCCCTATTTGATTAGTAATTCGAAAGAAGCATTAATTATAAGAATGTAAAATATGCTATATAAAGCTTACCTCCTCTCATTCGACCCCTCCTCTTTTCATTTCAGTGGGTTGTAGGCACAAAGGGCGTGCTGGCTTTGGTTTCAGAGGTTGAGCATGGGTAAAAAAAGCTTTCTGTATTTATATAACTAGTGTGTATGTTTGTGTGGGCCTACTCACAACCATTCTTGGCATTGTTGCAAAATTCATAGTGATTTCTTCGTTTTGCAAATTTTTCAAACTTTGGCTTACTCACATTTGTAATTCTAAACTGCAATTAAAATTCTGTGGCTTTGTGCCCTTGTCTCTAGAGCATTCCTTCTGGGTTAACCTGCAAAGATGAGGGGATGAGTAGATCCTTAGACTCTCTCATATAAGCTTGCCAGTTGGTTTCAAATGCCAGCTTTGGAAGTGAAAGTGCATAGGCTCAAAGCCTTTGGGCACAACCTGCCATGCTTGTTATATTATTTACTGCTGTAGCTGCCCCTGTCCTCACCCCTAAACTAATGCAACTAGTAAGCTGATCCTGAAGTCTCAAGAGGAACTGGTCAGATGGAGAAGGACAGGGATAAAGGATATTCCAGAGAGTGTGAACAACTTATGCCCGTGTTCAACGGCCAGGGAGAGATGGCACATATGAGTTGAGAGTAGAATATGCTATATAGAGCTTGCCCTTCTATTTTAGTGGACAGCGTAGGTTAAAGGAGCACAGGCTTAGGTTGAAACTTTATTCTGAAGCTAAGGCTGTTTGTTGAAATTTTTTAAAGATGACCACAACAAAATTAGATTTTAACATTAGAAAAGACAAAAGCCATTCTAAAAATGTGGTAATGGGGAGGAAAAGAGAGAGACAGAGAGAGAAGAGGGATGAATGGATAGATCTTTAAGATGTAGAATTAACAGGCTTGGATGACCTGATAAAGGGGATGAGTTTAGGCTGACACCCAGGTTCCCAGCTCAGGTAACTTGAAAAATGATGGTGCCATTAATCAAAATAGGTATCATTAACTATTAGAGTTATATTAAGGCACAGATACGGGTGAAAGGATAGAGACTTAAGAAGATAATGTAGCTTTACAGAGATTTTCCTGTAGCATGTAACTCTAGTGTGCACAGCTGAAAGAGGAAAGCCAACAACAACATCACTGAAAGCAACAGAGGGATGTCCTCCTCCACCTCCCAGGAGTTCTGATTTAATTGGTGAGGATAGAGCCAGGCACCTTTTTTTTTTCATGACATAAAAACACAACATGAAATTTACCTTTTTAACAGATCTTTTAAGGTACGGTACAGTATCATTAACTATATGTACTCGGTTGTACAGCACATCCCTAGAACGTTTTCATTTTGCATTATCAAAGCACTACATTCATTCAATAGCAGCCCTTCATTTCTCCTTCCTCCTAGCCCTTGGCAACCACCATTCTACTTGCCGCTGCAGTGAGTTGACTACTTTGATTAACTCATATAAATCGAATCATGCAGTATGTGTCCCTCTGTGACTGGCTTATTTCACTTGGCATATTGTCCTTAAGTCTCATCCATGCTGTAGCACAAGATAGGATTTCCTTCTTTTTTTAAGCTGAAGAATATTCCATTGTATGAATGTATCACATCTGTAACCATTCATGTGCTGATTAACATTTAGGTTGGTTCCATATCTTGGCCATTGTGAACTATGCTGCAATGAACATTGGAGGGTAAATATTTCTTTGAGATCCTGATTTCTGGTTAAATGCCTAGAAGTGAGACTGTTGGATCATATAGCAGCTCTACTTTGAGTTTTTTGAGGAACCGCCACATCATTTTTCACAATGGCTCTTTTGTTTTACACTTCTACCATTAGTGTCCAAGTTTTCGATTTCTCCACATCCTTACCAACATCTATTATTTTCTGGCTTTGTTTTTAATGCCATCCTACTGGGTATGAGGTGATATCTCATTACACTTTTAATTTGCATTTCCTTGATGATTAATGACGTTCAGCACACTTTCATGTAACTTTTGGCAATTTGTATGTCTTTTTTTAGAACAATGTCTATTCAAGGCCTTTGCTAATTGTTTGGTTTTTCACTATTGAATTGTAAGGGTTCCTTATACATTTTGGATATTAACCTCTTATCACATATATGGTTTGCAAATCTTTTCTCCTATTCTGTAGCTTTCTTTTTCATTTTGTTGATTGTATCCTTTGCTCTACAAAATCTTTTTAATTTCACAAAGTCCCACTTGTCTATTTTGCTTTTGTTACCTGTGCTTTTGGTGTCATGGCCAAGACGTCATAGGTACTGTGCTAAACAGCTTCTGTCATGTTCAACTCTTTGCAACACTATGGACTATCGGTAAAGAATCATAGGCCCTAGGTGTTATAAAGCTCCTCCAGATGACTTCAGCATGCAGCCAGATGGGCCATTGGTCTAAAATATACCTTGCTATGACATAAAGCCAATGGTTCCATCTGGAAATGAAAGTTCTCTCAATTCAATAGGCGAGAAGCTAAGCACATTCAATGTCTATTTGGCATGGTGACCATTAGAGGGAGGGACTTGTCTACATTTCTGGATTGGATAGGGGTGAAGTAGGGAGAGTATAATTTAAAGATCATATTCAATATTGTTATCCGATTTCATTTCCTATTTTTTCATAACTTAAACTAGACAAAGTAAAGCTCAATAGAATCTTTTTACTCCTGAGATATTTAGGGATTCTAAATGATGTGTGTGTATGTTTGTGTATTATGTGTACATAAAACTCAGATGTCAGGAGGTGATACCTGCAATTTAATTTTAAGGGTTTAATAGTCTAGGAAACCAGCTACAGAGAGTTCTTGTTGTTTTAGTCGCTAAGGCGTGTCCAACTCTTTTGTGACCTCAAGGACTTTAGCCCGCCAGTCTCCTCTGTCCATGGAATTTCCTAGATAAGAATACTGGAGTGGGTTCCCATTTCCTTCTCCAGGGGATCTTCCTGACCCGGGGATAGAAGCCTTGCCTCCTGTATTGGTGGGTGGATGCTTCACCACTGAGCCAGAGGGGAAACCCATGGAGAGTCAGTCCCTGACTATATACTCATGCATTCCTGAAATATTCTTGAATGCCCCCCTAGGCTTCAGTGCCTTGCTGGGTCCTCTAGCTTTATTGTTTCCAGTTACTTGCCCTGTGAAGTAGGTATTGTTATACCACTTTGCAGATAAAAAGTGTGACCCAAAATGATACAACAGAGTCACACAGTCAAGAAGTGACCAGAATGTAATTCCATAAGGGCAGGGGTCTTTGACCTGTCCACAGCTGTATCCCTAAGCCCAGGACAGTGTCTGGTATGGTAAGCACCCAGAGTGTATTTGTGGAAGAAGCTGAGTTGGAGAGTGGACTTGGTTCTGTCCGTTGTGTCTGAGCTGCGGTTTCCCCTCCTGTCTAGGCACTCTCAGCTCATCCTCTCCCTCGTCACCTTTGCCTTCCCCTATCCTTAGTTCAGAGGAAGCTGCCCTTCTGTGACTGCAGCTTATTCTGTGAGGCTGTGGGGATTGCATCTTACTGGGTCCTTGAGCACACTGTGGAGAGGGCATTTATTCATCCAGGAAATAGCCATTTACATACTAAAATCTGGTTGCTCTACAAGGTTAGGCGAATACAATAACTACTGTGTATCTGCAGGCCAGGGAGCTAAATATATCAAATCCAGCAGTAGTTAACAAAATATTATGTCATAGAAGTAGCATAGTGATAATCCAAAAAAGGGCTCCAGTGAAAATATCCAGAATGTTCTATATTGACAAAGCCATTTTAATTCTATTCGTTAGGCAAAATTATTTTCACTTGTATTTTAATAATGTTTGCACTATGAAATAACACTATTTCTAAAATATGCCCGATAAAATAAAAAGCATGAATTTGTTTCTACAGCTTAGATGTGAAAGCTTTCAGGGGAAAAAAAAAGAAATGGAATATATATACTGTTTTCTATGTTTTTTATTTTATCATTTCAGAGTACTCAGATGAGGGTTTGGGAAATCTTCATGTCACTCTCTTAATAAAGCCACAGTGAACACTTAATGCTGCTTCCACTTCCCACACACAAACTTTCTAATTATAAAAGGACCTTTTCAGACTTATTCAGGGCATATAATCTTATTTGCAGCTCCTAATTGGAGGACTGTGTTTGTTGAAAAGAACAGAAGTCTTCAGTCATTTAGAATAAAGCTGGCTCATCAACCCCTGTGGGAAGAAAAGAACTATTTATTTTATCCGTTAATCCCGAATACAAACACAATAAAGCTGTCTTTTCTGATAGTGACCTATTTCATGTTAAATTGGGATAAAGCTAGCTTTGCTCAATAAGACTATTGTGGTCAACAAAAAAAGTCAATCTTATTAGGATTCCCATTGAATACCTTCCAATAACTTATCTTTTAAAATGCTGAACCCCAATCCCAGTTGAATTCTTTATGTTGTCTGACACAAAATGCAAATCTGGAAAGAAAATAACCTCGACTAGTGAGCCCCATCTAGTGACAGGGAAGTAAATTGCTGTTCAAAACCCTGATCTGTAATTATCCCCTATTTTTAATCTGATTTTAAAATTCTTCTATCTGTGCTCAAGCCATTATGTTTTAGTCTCTCTGTTTTTTATTTCACTTATACTTTTATTCCTGAGCATATATAGCTTTTTTTATAACAATCAATTTTTTCTTTTCTTTTTTTATATTGAAGTATATTTGATTTACTTGTCTTTTCTTGATACTTTAAATTTCAGTCTTTAAAAATTTAACATTGCTTAAAATTAGCCAGATTTCCCCATGTATATTTGAATTTTAAAATATGGGCAACTATATTCCTTG
This sequence comes from Neotragus moschatus, assembly GCA_006410615.1. NCBI lineage: Eukaryota > Metazoa > Chordata > Mammalia > Artiodactyla > Bovidae > Neotragus > Neotragus moschatus. The sequence continues at coordinate 1,378,453 of SJYA01001017.1, forward strand.
AATAGTGCTACATAGCCTTTATAGACTAAACTATTTGGTATAAATAGTATTACTCATCTATCAAGAGTATTTAATCAAAAGACTCTAAAGAGTACTCTCTGTACACATAAGAACTTCAGAGAAACAAGACTGGGTCACAGAAAAAAATGCAATGAGACATCTAAGGACATTAAATCTTTCAAAGTTTACTTTCTTGGGTAATATCTACATTTGACGACTATAGTGGCTCAGAGGTCAGTTTCTTTCAGCTGACTATATTAGAAGTTAATTTTGGCCTGTCTGCATTCAAGGCTTCTGCATTTCTTGACTTTTACTATCACAATAATAAACATGTCAAAAGCAAAATAAAGCTACAGCAGGGATCAACTCCAGTCACACATGGGAAATACTTCTGTTAATGATTCTGCCTTATAAATGAAAACCTTCTTTGTTCCCAGAAATGAAACAAGTTGATAATAGCCATGTCACTTTAAAATGAAGTGGAACATATTGCTCAATTTATCTACACTTGAGTTACTTTCAGAATACCTTTCCACTAGCCTATGTGCCCAAACACCAGAAGCAGACCTAGGTATAGGAGGTTTCCAGGTCATGGAGGAAAGAACTAAGAGCTCAAGGTCAAGTCCTAACATCACCCCTGTATGGCCTTGGGCTAGTCATACCTCCCATCAAGTTCCCATGAGCTCAGGCTATGAAGCCGACAATGCCAGCTCCTCCACCTCCCAGCTGCTGAACTTCAGATAAAATACTTCTTGAAGCCTTGATTTCCTTAATGTGTATCTTGATATTTACTTCATAGAGCTGTTATGAGGAATTGATTGAATAAAGTGTGTGACGTGCTGAGCTTAAGTCTGGCACATAACGGAGTGCCCAGTAGGTATTATCATTATTTACAAAATGGAAGGACAGGCAGCCACCTGTCAAGACTGTTGGGAAGACCCAACTGGATGACATTTGGGAATGTGTTGGTCAACTCTGCAGCACTCTATAAATGTCATAGGTTAGAACAAACCTAGTAGGACACTCAGAGAAGTCCTAAGAAAGAAGGAAGGAGGTTGTAATTGGAGAACATGGGGCTTTTATAGATTATTTTTGTAGAAACTTTATGGCCTGAACAGCATTTTTGTAGGTCCATTGATTTGTACTGTTGGCTTCCATTCTATTGGGGGATGTTAATTCCTGCAAAGAAAGCAACAATCAAGTCTGAAGGGAGATTATGCAATTTGGTTTTCTCATTCTATTGAGGAAATTAATACCCCTTTCTTCTACAGAGCTCTTTGCACACTTGAAATTTTTTAGAAATTTTAAATGCTTTGCTTTATACCTCCCTTTGCTTCTGGATGGTAAGTGTCATAAGAATAGGGGTTGTGGCATTTTGATTCCCACTATACCCTCGGCTGGGCTTCCCTGGTGGCTCAGATGGTAAAAAAAATATCTGCCTGCAATGCAGGAGACCTAGGTTCGATCCATAGATGGGGAAAATTTGCTGAAGAAGGGAATGGCTACCCATTCCAGTATTCTTGCCTGGAGAATTCCATGGATAGAGGAGCCTGGTGGGCTACAGTCCATGGGGTAGCAAAGACATGACTGAGCACAGCGCAGTGAATGACTGAAACCAAAGACTGTAAATGTGTAATGTCCAAAACCCATGAAGTCCTTTGATGTTCAGCCATGGCTCAGGGTCCAGCACAGTGTCTGATTCATTGTCTACACATGGTAATTGATGACAAGCTCAGAGATGTCAAATAGCAAGGAAGCTGAGAGCATGGACTCTATGGGGCGGAAAAGCTGGGTCCTGATTTGATCTCTGTGGTTNACCCATGAAGTCCTTTGATGTTCAGCCATGGCTCAGGGTCCAGCACAGTGTCTGATTCATTGTCTACACATGGTAATTGATGACAAGCTCAGAGATGTCAAATAGCAAGGAAGCTGAGAGCATGGACTCTATGGGGCGGAAAAGCTGGGTCCTGATTTGATCTCTGTGGTTTACATACTCTGTGACCTTGGTCACATTACGTGGGGATCTCTCTGATCCCCAGCTTCCTTACCTGTAAAATAGGACTAACAATGATAGAACCTATTTCATAGGGTTGTTGCAGAGATGAATGAGCTAATTCACATAAAGTGCCTAAAACAATGTAACTATTAACTTTTTTAAATGACCAAGATGAAGTCCATCAGAGGGAGTTCTGGAACTAGAATCCTGCCTAAGTCTTGCTCTTTATTCTTATTCCTCCAATATTCCTCAATCCCTCTGCCCAGATTCCTTTCTAAAACCATTCAATCTAATCAGACAAAAATAGCAACACAAAGTATGCCACGATTTAGTTAGAGGTGCTGCCATCTCTCAAAGCACTAGTAGCAAGTTTCAGAAATTCATCTGAATGGTGATAAAGGGCCTATTATTGCTAATAACCTCCCAGAGTCTAAGGCACAGAGCTGAAGAAGGCATTTCATATTTTGCTCCAACAGTTGGACCTTAAGGGTTTGACGATCAGATGCAGGCATGGCTGGATTATGAAAATGGCATGTTTAAAAATATCTCTGTAACTCATTCCTAGATGACTTTTAGCAAGTGAACTAACTCTTAGCCTCCTGGAAGATTAGATGTCAAGATAATTAGCTCTCTGCCACATGGACTCTCTATTATTTTTCGAATATCATTCTCCTTTCCTCCTTATGTCTCTTAGTTGACACAACTCATTATTACTTTATGCTTGAGTTCTTCATTGTTTTGTCAGCACACCCATAAGCCGTCTCCTTTTCATGACTTATCACACCTAACACTCAATTCATACTCTTAACTTTGATGTTATATTTTATAATTCACTGTGTATCTAAATATCATAGAAAACAAAGATCTAGTTTGACAAGTAAACCAGATATAGAAGCATTACCTATGATAACTCATCCTCCTAGCTCTCCTTGCTCTTTAAAAGCCCATGTGCCATGGAGGAAGTGAAATGTATTTTCTCATTTCATTTCATGACCAGAGGACTGTGAATTTCTTCTTTCATTGTCTAATGTTGGAGTCTGTGAGATTTCCCATTTCATTATTCTGTACGACCTGAACTTCGCCCTATGAAATTGGGGAATAACTTTCTCTTTTGTATCATAAATGAAGTCAATGAAAAGCTAGGATAAAAAAGAAAAAGATGGAATGGGGAATTATCCAAAGGAATCATACAGAAATTTTTGGGCTGGAAAAACTTTGGAAACTGCGTGTCCACCCACTTGCACCAATTTATTCTGCTCCACACCAATCCAGAAAGTAAATTTTGACTCCTGTTTCAAAAGAATCTGTAGAATAACACGCCTCTGCCCTCCATTTAAGAAAATTCTTCATATATGCAGTTTAATACCTTTTGCTCTTCTAGTTCAGGCTCTTTCCTTTCTGTTGTTAGGAAGAAGAGTTGGTTAGTCTCACGTCACGTAGAAACATAGATCTTCCTTGATTTATGATGGGGTTACATCTCAGTAAACCCATCATAAGTTGAAAATATTGTAAGTCAAAATGCATTTAATACACCTAACCTGTAGAACATTGTGGCTGAGCCTAGTCCACCTTAAATGTGCCTGTGGTTGAGCAAAATCATCTAACACAAAGCCTATTTTGTAATTATAATTGTGTTGAATATTTCATGTAATTTATTGATTAGTGTGCTGAAAGTGAAAAACTGAACGAGCATCCATGTTGAGAACAGTTGAAAAAATACCAGTTCTTTGGGCTCATGATTGCAGAGCTGACTGGGAGCTGCAGTGGCTGCCACTGCCCAGCATCACAAGGGAGTGTCCTACCATATATCACTTGCTAGGGAAAAAGNTTCATGTAATTTATTGATTAGTGTGCTGAAAGTGAAAAACTGAATGAGCATCCATGTTGAGAACAGTTGAAAAAATACCAGTTCTTTGGGCTCATGATTGCAGAGCTGACTGGGAGCTGCAGTGGCTGCCACTGCCCAGCATCACAAGGGAGTGTCCTACCATATATCACTTGCTAGGGAAAAAGAGGAAAAATCAAAATTCTGAAGTACAATTTCTACCACATGGGTATCACTTTCAAACCATTGTAAAGGTGAAAAATTGTGAAGTTGAACCATCCAAAGTTGGGACGTCTGTGTAGATATCGCTGAGGCAGAAAAGCGAGATCGCTTTACCGCCCAGACCCTTCCCTGCCCATGACCTTCTGAGTTTGCTTTCCAGCTTCCCTGCTGTTGCCACAAGCTGATTAATTGTGGAAATTCCAGGATTTCCTGAAAATAGTCTTGAACTGGATCAGTGTTTGAGGTAGAAGAAGAGGATGGGAAGTGTTTTCCTTCTTTCCTTTACCAGAATCACAGCACCATTCCTTAGATGCTGACAACTTCGTCACTCACACCCACCTTCACAGCTCAGAAAAGGGACAAAATCAAAGGCTTATCCAACAGCCTTTCGTTTCATGCTTGGCTCCACCCCAAATCCAGCTCTTCTCAAACATCTAAGAAAAGGCCTGATTCCTAAGAGTTTTCTAAGATTTATTCAGACCCAGGAATTTGTCCCTGGAGACCTAAAACATGCAGGGAATTTCCTCTACCCCCACTCCTACCTGCACTCTTATGCATAGGTCCTTAATTTTAATTTCTAATGCTAAGCACAACTTGTTAGATAGTGACTTGCTGAGCTATTTCCAGTGCATCTATCTTAGTTTTTGTACCCCAGCAATCAACCTGTTGAACTCTAGGTGATCTGGCATCACGGGTAATGAAAGGAGTGTGAGTTTTGGGGTCAGATAGATCTTGGTCTAATGCTCCACTCTTTCATTTCTGTAGAAGGGCTTTGGTCAAGTAGATCAACCTTTGAGCTTCAGGTTTTTTGTATGTAAAATGGAGCTAATATCAACTTCAGAGTTTGATATGAGGATTAAAAAAGAGTTAATACAGGTTGGAAGTTTAGGGTTGGAAGATGCAAACCATTATATATTGTGTGTGCTAGTCACTTAGCCATGTCCAACTCTTTGCAACCCCATGGACTGTAGCCCGTCAGGCTCCTCTGTCCGTGGAATTCTCCAGGCAAGAATACTGGAGTGAGTTGCCATTTCCTTCTCCAGGGGACCTTCCTGACCCAGGGATCAAACCGTGGTCTTCTGCATTGCAGGCAGATTCTCTACCATCTGAGCTAGCAGGGAAGCCTGAGTTGGTTCAGGTTTTTCATAAGATCATACAGAAAAACCAGAATGAACATTCTGGTCAACTCAATATACAGAATGATAAATAACAAAGTCTTACTGTATAGCACTTCTATATTGGGCTTCCCTGGTAGCTCAGATGGTAAAGAATCTGTCTGCAATGCAGAAGACCAGGGTTCAACCCCAAAGTCGGGAAGATCCCCTGGAAAAGGGAATGGCAACCCACTCCAGTATTCTTGCCTGGAGAATTCCATGGACAGAGGAGCCTGGCAGGCTACTGTCTATGGGGTCACAAAGAGTTGGAGATGACTGAGCAACTAACACACATACCCACACTGTATAGCACAGGGAACTATACAATGTCTTGTGATAAATCATAATGGAAAAGAGTATGAAAAAGAATGTATAACTAAGCCACTTTACTGTATAGCAGAAATTAACACAACACTGTAAATTGGCTATACTTCAATTTTTTAAAAATTTAAAAAAAGAATGAAAGAAAGCAACCAGCACAGTGCCCAGCATAAGCTAACTTTTTCAAACCCAATTTCTCTCTTCCACCAGTTGTAGGGACAGAGCTGTGTCCAACAAGTAAGCATTCATCAGCTTTGTCTTTGAAACTGAGCTGCCTTAACAGCACCCCTCAGTGGAACTGTCAATATTAGAGACGGTGAGTATAATTATAAGGGTCTTTATTGTGCACTTACGTTATGCCCAGCATCACACTGTGATCTGAGAACAGAAAGGCAGGACTCATGGTCCCATCTCACGGGTCCGACAACATAGAAGCGGCAGTAGCACATGTGAGGCCCTTTCATGAACATCTCAGCCTGGAGTCCTATCCTTACTCAATCCCTGTCACGACTGAGTAAGACTTTAGAAGGCCTAAGAGCTAAGAAGATTATGGTGCAACCACCCCAGTATATAATTAAAATATAATTAAAAATAAAAATAACACTAAATCATAATTAAGTGTAAAGAAGTAGAACAGCATTCTGATATTTTTCCTACTGTGATGACAGTCCTAGTACTTCTTTTGAAATATCAATTTTCACTTTTTCTTTAATAGAAAAAAATGGGTTTAGGATGCCCTCATTTTGTAGGTAACTGGTATGCTGGTATCACAGCACACAGGGCCCTGAGGCTCTCCCAGTATTCAGTGACTACATCAGAAGGCAGGCCAAGAGCAGAGAAGCCAGGGGTCTCCATAATTCACAGACTACTTGACAGATCCCACAAAGAATGGAAAAGTGACTGTATATTTTGAGACAAGAGCAGATTAACATCTTTAAAAAGTAAAGTGAAACCCTTTCCAAACATATGGGTGAACTGGGATGGACTTTTCACAAATGGGACTATAGAAAGGTCATATTTAGATAAGCAAGTTGTAGAGTCAATTACATATTATGTTTTAAGAGATGACCTCACCGCTGAACTGCACCATCTGGGTCTATTACAATAGAAACAAATTGCTGGGAACAATGGTGACATGAGGCATTCAGGATGCAAAGGCACTGTTTCTTCGGAGTTTTTTTCCTGTCTTTAATGGAAGATGCTCTCTCTGAAGGACACAGTCCCTCTCTAAGGCAAGGTTTGCAGTAACCTAGTGAGGCTTCTCTGGAGATCTCGCTGACAACACTCACATTTGGAGCCACTCATCTTTACACCACAAATCAGAGAAGCACCAAGGACGGCTCAGAAACCCTAACAGGGAACTTTCTCAAGCAGAGATGAAAACAATTTACATAGCCACTGTAAATAGTTAATAAAATCCATTTTACAGTCCATCTACTTAGATTTCCATTACATCCTGTTCTGTTTCAAACACACATTTTTCTTTTGGATTGTTAGGCAATAAAGAGTCAAGCCATTTATCAAGCAGTGTCTTAGGACTCCTTTCAAATGTTTTACCATTTTCAGGAAATACCGTGGCTTCTATAATTAATCTCCTGGTAGAAAGCTGTTTCAGAAAGATTCTAGTCCAACGGAAGAGAAAAGTAGTTTCTTCTTGGGAGTTTTTTTGGTTCTTATGAGTAGAAATGTTCAGAAACAGATGCTGGTGGTATTATCATGTATTGCAAACTGTCCATTTGATACAGAAAGGAAAAACAAACAAACCAACAGTGGAGTATGGTCTCCTTCCAAAACTGTCCTGTGACAGAGATGATGTTCCACGGGCTCCACAGGCAACTCAGTTGAGGCTAAGATGAGGTTACCCTTCAGAGTAAGGCTGGATTTCTACAGTTCTCACACCTGATGGAAACTGCGAGGGGTCCCCCTCACCTCACACACCTGCTTGCCTTCAGTACTACCAGCTACCACTTGGCATTTTCCATGTCTCAGGACTTTTTCGTATCATCGTATACATGTGTGCTCACTTCATCCTCATAGCAACTCTGAGAAAGGTACCATATGATACCCAATTTTCAGATTAGAACGTTGATGCCAGGGCCAACTCCTGAGGCCAAGAGCCAAACCCAGGCAGCCTGCCTGAGTTCAGCCTCTGCAGCAGTGGGTGCCCATTTTTAATTCTCACCACCTCCTTTGTGCTGGCACACAGTAAGACCGTTCAGCCATCTCTCTGTTCAGATGGAGACAGAGGCATACAGTTGCCAAGTGACTTGCCAAAAGTCAAGTACAAGTTCAGGTTGCTTGACTGTCAGGCCAACTTTTGCTACTTGATAGCATTCTTCCTCTTCATGGAAAAAAATAAACAATCTCTGGGGCGGGCCACTAGGTTCACCGGGAAGCAGGCTGAGCTTCAGGAAGGGCTCCCTGGAGGAGAGGAGGGTGCGAGGCAGGAGGAAATGACAAGCTGCTCCCCATGGCCAGCCAGGGACGAGCACGTGGCCACTCTCCCAACTAGTGGCCCACAGTCACTTATCTACAGAGATGTCAGCGCCCGGCACCTGGGGACTGCAGGCCACCTACCATCAGGTCCTTGATAAACTGGAGCTCCTGGTTCCTGAGAAAGCAAGGCTGATGTGCAACTCCCGGCAAGTCCTAGAAGAGTATTTTTCTGGTCTTCAATTAGTGAAAGAGTGTAGGCGTGTGCTAGACTGGCTGACATGGTCAGACCTGCAGAAAAATTCAGCACAGTCCAGTCTTCTGTTTTGATGACTGCAGGGTTTATTTGGGTTTGACTACAGGGTTTACTCAATTATAATTATTTCCCCAAACTGGAGTCTGTTTGCTGCTGAATTCTTTATCATGACAGCAAGAACCTCTCACCTTTTTCATATTTGGAGATATAACAAAGAAAGCTAAAAGCTAAAGCAAACAAATGAGTTCCTGACCATATAAATCCCTAACAATCTAGATGTAGACATAACCACTGAGACCTATTAACAGTTTGATTTATTATTTCAGTTATTGATGAAGTGATGCTAACTGTGCTGATATTTGTAAAGCATGATAATCTAACTGTAATTGGGAGATGGCACTTGATTCAACAGAAAAAAAAAAAGCAAGTTTTAATAATAAAAAAATAAGTAAGTAAACCCAACAAAACCAAAGCTGTGGCTTTACTTCTTTCTATGACATTCCCTCTTAGGGTCTCAGGAAAGAGCAGAAGACCTTGTTGGTCTCCAACACTGAGCAGAGCAAACCCCACTCTGGGCCCAGGTTCTGTCCAAAGCAGCTGTGGCTTTCCTCCTCAAAGGCAGAGACCTGATTTGATTGGCCTCCCAACCTGAACTGAAGGTTTTGAAAGGACTTAATCTCATCCTCGGGCATATTAACAATAAATATTAGGACGTGCTTTCAACTGCAGGGTACACAAAGGATTGAGAAAACAACTTGGAAAACCAGAGAGTCTGGATGATCTCCAGGAGAAAGTTCTGGTTTCCTCTAAGAAACTTGATGAGATGATCATCTTTACTTCTTCATGTCAAGTCTGCATTTTTGTTTGTTTCATTTTGGCCTTTTTTTTAAATTTAATTTTTGTTTTATATTGGGGTATAGTTGATTTATAATATTGTTAGTTTTTGTTGTACAGCAAAATAGTTCAGTTATGCGTATACATATATCCATTCCTTTTCAGATTCTTTTCCATATAGGTTATTACAGAATATTGGGTCGATTCCCTGTGCTATACAGTAAGTCCTTGTTGATTATCTACTTTACATATAGTAGGGCATACATATGTGTGTGCTAAGTTGCTTCAGTCGTGTACAACTTTTTGTGATTCTATGGACTGTAGCCTACCAGGCTCCTCTGTCCATGGGATTCTCCAGACAAGAATACTGGAGTGGGTTGCTATGCCCTCCTCCAGGGGATCTTCCAGACCCAGGGATCGAATCCCCATCTTGTGCGACTCCTGCATTGTAGGCAGATTGTTTACCTCTGAGCCAGCGGGAAAGCTCACATATAGTAGTGTGTATATATTAGTCCCAAACTCCTATTTTATCCCTCCCCTCCTCATTTTGGCTTTTAAACAGAGTTATACTGAGGACTCAGGTGGCCTTTGTGGGCCAGTCTGACCCCTAGATTGACCTCTGTCAGAAGACATTTAGGCATCATTTCGTCTACATGACACCCTGATGATGTGCTTACCATAGTGTTTTCTTCCCACACAAGGGAAAGCTTGGTTGTAGTGAAATCACAGCCATGCAGTGCACAGGTAGATCCAGCCTCTAATGACGTCACTTGATGAAACAGGCAATCATCACACATGGAAAATCTCAAGCCACATGAATGCCATCTGTATTTATCAGAGTGCAGGAAACAGGAAGAGCGTGTTCATGCCAAATGGGTATTTAGGGGAGTTTAATCAAGGGAGCATTTTACAAAAGTGGGGGCAGGGCAAGCTAGGGGTCGGGGTTAAGAGGTAAAAACTACTATGTATAAAATAAGCTATGAGGATATATTGGACAGCACAGGGAATATAGCCAATATTTTATAGTAACTGCAAGTGGAGCATAATCTATAAAAATTTTGAATCACCATGTGCTACACCTGAAAATAATATATCGTAAATCAACAATACTGCAATTTAGAAAGTCATAAAATTTCAAAATATATGGGAAAATGTGAACAATGGCAGGTTAAGTGAAGAAGCAGGATATAAAATTATTCATATGTCATGTTTATGACTGTTAAAAATGTTGACTATTAACAGGGAGTTAACAAAAATTATGAATTGTGTTTACGTTATGAGTATTTTTCTTTCTTTGCTAAACTTGTAATGGTGTTATCAAAAGTTTAATGAAAATATAAATAAAAGACTTTTTAAAGACAAAAAAAAGAGAGGAGGACAGAGTTTAGGGAAACAACACAAGAGATGGTGCAGTATCCCAAGGCTAGCACTCACAGGGAGCCATCACCCCTGGATATAGAGAGAACGGTTTATGGGAATCAGAGAGAGAGCTGTTTGGGGAGGGCCACGTGACAGGAGCTGTGGCTTCTTTGAGGGACACAGAAAACCACAGTGAACCCACACACAGAGGGAGACGGGACACTAGTTACTGCAGCTGCTCTCCTGCCCACTGTCCAAACTGAACCCAAGGACAAGGCAGCCTACAGGTGAGGTCCATGGGGCAGGACCTGCCAGGCCCGTGCAGGGAGGAGGGGAGAGGGAAGACCCCCGGCTCACCATCTCATTAAGTTTCTGAGGTACGATCACATCAGCGTGCCTTCCTGCTGCGACATGAGTAGTTTGATAAAGAAGTAATTAGGAAAAAAATCCTCTGCATACATGGAATTAGGTGGCTAATTTTATGCCAGTGGCAAAAATCAGTGTTGTAAATTCCTCACTGTGTTTCATGAGTCAGAACTGGGTGGTACACTGAAGAGTCTTGAGAATATGAACCTTGAAATAGGACCTCTGATACCTGGCAAAGAAGAGCCAGTGGAAATCTGCTCCCGCCATGATGATGGTCACAATTAAACAGGAACGTGGGTTTAAGAAAGGGGGTCATTGGGAGTTGAAATTATTGACATAAAATCTCTTGGAGGTACGCAATGCACTGAGAGGCACATGTTTTAACGTAGTTGATAGAGCCTAGCTTGGTCTGTCCTACATTGTTTTGTCTGGTTTCCTTTAGCAGTTTAGGCAGAAGACCAACCAGAAGGAGGGGAGATGGGGAAATCTGGAGAGGCATCCAGAGCACTTTGCTGTTGTTTTAGTTGCTCTGACACTTTGCAATCCCATGGACAGTAGCCCACCAGGTTTCTCTGTCCATGGGATTTCCCAGGCAAGAATACTGGAGTGGGTTGCCATTTCCTTCTCCAGGGGATCTTCCTGACCCAGGCATCGAACCCACGTCTGCTGCATTGGCAGGCGGATTCTTTATCACTGAGCCAGCAGGGAAGCCCCAGGGCACCTTAGTGATTTTCTAAAGTCACAAAAGTCAATTTGTGATTTTCTTTTCTTTTTTTTTTCCTGTCATGCTGCATGGCATCTGGGAAACTTAGTTCCCCTGTCAGGGATGGAACCCACACCTCCTGCATTGGAAGCAGAGAGTCTTTACCGCAGGATGGGCAGGGAAGTCCCCCAAAGTCAGTTAGTACATCCAGGATTATCCTAATGACCCTAGTGAACCTAGCTCCTAATCACTTGGTTGGAGCCTCTTTTATCAAAGAGGGAGGCCACTGGTGTTTGGATAAACAGCATGATATGGTGTTACAAGCAAAGACTTCAGAGTACAGTTATTAGCTGGGTCATTTTGAGCAAGTTACATAACCTATAGAAGCCTGAGTTTTTGCTCAATGAAATGGAGAAAATACCTCTTTCTTTGAAGGTTGTTTCATGAATTAAATGAGATCGTGTATTAAAAATGCTTGAAAGAGTACCTAGCACATAACTGGTGTTCAATAAATATTTTAATGGCATATATATGTCTAGAGACATATTCATACATATAAACACATATTTGCCCATCTATTTAGAACTAGAACTATTTGGCCTTCACAAGGGATGGGAGTGGTCATGCTGGTCACTGGGGCCCTTTGGCCACGAGAATACAGTGTGACAAGAGACTCTTCATTTTTCTTCCTCTTTCTAGCAACCCCTCTCCAAAAACATGCATACTTAAGTTAGCTCTCTCCTTTTAGCTATGTCCCCAAATTCTTCCTGAACCTATATCCTGATGCACAGATATCCATGTATGAACCTTAGAGATTTTTCTCTTTTAAAAATTCTGATTGATAATTACCATACACTTCTTAATGTAATTATAAGTTTATCAATATTTAGGATATCATAACAAAGTCTTAGATGCTCCCTCTCTTCATCTCTTTTCTCTCATCTCATAAATTGCTTTATGGTTTTTCCAAAGGTCTGGTATGACTTGGGAGCAGAGGTCAGAAAATTGTTTGTTACACTTTAATTTGACCAGAATGGAACTAAAGATTTCAATTTAGTGGATATATTTGTTTGTTTCACTTACTACTGACTCCAGAATGTACCTGATGGTTTTAAAATGTTATGTGTTTTTAATATTTTTAAGGGATTTAAAAAATGTATTGCCTTAGGTGGTTAAAGCCAATGCAAAATTTTACCAGCTCCTTAGAAATTTCATTCTTGGGCCCATATCCTTGAAAGGTATTGACCCCTACAAACAGCTAATACTGTAAAAGTTGACAGGCCATTTTAACCTCCTAATTATATTCTACACATCATGCATTTGACCTTACAGAGACAACTTGATGGGTTTCTGCCATATTAATTATTCCTCACTGTTTTGCAGTGATCCTGTAATAATCCAAACCTAGTGGATGAAAGCAGGACTGTTTCTAGGCTCCAGGGAAGAAGATGGAATGGTGATTTAAAAACACCCAATGTAATTTTCCACTACCAACCTTATTTTCTTTCCTGAAACTGTGAAAAAAGACCTCTGAGGTGATTTTGCATTTGTTGTCTTCTGTAAGTTCTTGCAAATTTTTAACACTTTCTAAAACATCTTTGAAATTATGAGGCATCTTATTTTGAATACCCTCCTTCAATTATTATGCATCTTAAAATCAAAACATTTATTACTAGGCAAATTACTTTAACACATGAGGCTTTTTCTTTTCCTTTCATTTTATTTTTTACTATAGATGCTTTCATCAGCCATGGTATTTTTTAGTACATAATTTTTAAAGGTTACACTCCATTTACAGTTATTGCAAAATATTCACTGTATTTCCTGTGTTGTACAATATATCCTTGTAGCCTACTGTACATGCAACAGTTTGTACCTCTCAATGTCCTGACCCTGGGTTGCACCCCATCTCCCCAGTGGTAATAATTAGTTTGTTCTATGTATCTGTGAATCTACTTCTTTTTTGTTATATTCACTAGTTTGTTGCATTTTCTAGGTTCTCCGAGTCTTTGTCTTAAGTGTTTAATGTGACATTTAAGAGACCTAATGTGCAAAGTTTCATTTAATTTTCCACCCCTAATATTTCTTGTCTGAGGCTGAGTTTGTCTTCTTAATGAACTAGGCAATAGTCAGGGTTGCTGAACAGTCNCATTTTCTAGGTTCTCCGAGTCTTTGTCTTAAGTGTTTAATGTGACATTTAAGAGACCTAATGTGCAAAGTTTCATTTAATTTTCCACCCCTAATATTTCTTGTCTGAGGCTGAGTTTGTCTTCTTAATGAACTAGACAATAGTCAGGGTTGCTGAACAGTCTTCTTCCCTCCTTGTTTGTTACACCATGTGCAGTTGACATGTTCCCTCTTCTTCTCCTTCGTTTGGAGCAGGACTTCACCTGTGTGGGTCATTTTCCTTTCCCTGCACTAAGTCGTCTCAGAATAAGACCTGAACATTGCCAATGGCTGCATTTGAAAGGCTGATTCTCAGCCTGTTCTCACAGGCCCTGTGAGTGTATTAAATGGAAGTCCCCTGTGCAAAACTGGATTCTAGAATCCCATTTTTTCCTGCTCCCTGTCTCCCTTTATTACGTAGGTCTTTTGATTCAACAACTCTCTCTAGCCATATTTTCTTTAATGGCAAAGTGTGATTGAATAGGAACTGAATAATTTGAATGGAGTCTCCAGTCTCCCATCCACATCCCTCTGTCTATTTTTGCATGTGTGTCTCCAGTAGGTGCTTTGTGCCAGGCACTGTGTAAAGCAATTTACACTTAATCTACACAGCAATCTTATGAGATAGATACTAGGATGGAGATGATGTTGATGAGAGAGCGCTTAGAGGGCTTAAATGATTCCGTGAATTGGGCTTAAATAATTTACCCAAGTTAGTACTAATGGACATGAAATTAAAACACAGCTTTACCTGACTCTCGAGTGTGTGCTTTTAACCACTATACCATACTGAAAATGTAAAGACTTAAGGACTTGGATTTTTGGTGCCTGTCCTGAGTTCCTTGAGAAGCAATGATTGGGAGTCTGGAGTCTGGAGCCTACTTTGAAATCTGTCTCCTCTACTTATTAGTTGTGTGACATTGGAGACGTTACTTTACATGAGTCCCCTACATATGAACCTACAAGCGGCAAACCTTCAAAGATGTGAGCGTGCCCTTATAAGTCAGCTGTTGTACTTACTGTACTACTGTACTTTTCAAGGTACTATCCTGCAAGATCAAAAATATTTTCTTCACTTTTTGTGCTTTTTTAAACATATTATTTGTGTGAAAAGTTATTGTTCTTCAGTCACTAAGTCATGTGTGACTCTTTGCGACCCCATGGACTGCAGCTGCCGGGCTTCCCTGTCCTTCACTATCTCTCAGAGTTTGCTCAAACTCATGTCCATTAAGTCCGTGATGAGATCCAACCATCTCGTCCTCTGTTGCCCCCTTCTCCTCCTGTCCTTAGTCTTTCCCAGCATCAGAGTCTTTTCAATGAGTCAGCTCTTCGCATCAGGTGGCCAAATTATAGGAGCTTCAGCTTCAACATCAGTCCTTCCAATGAATATTCAGGGTTGAAAAATATTATAAACCTACTACAGCACCGTATTATATAGCCAAATGTGTTAGTTGAGTACCTAGGCTAATTCTGTTGGACTTCACAAACGAATTGGACTTATGAATGCACTCTCATAATGGGACTCATATATATGACGGGAACTTACTGTACTGTGCTTTGGTTTCCTCATCTATGAAATGGGGAAAAAAATATCGCCAATAAATTTCCTCAGGCCACATGAAGGATTGGTGGTGGTGCTTTAGTTGCTAAATTGTGTCCAGCTCTTTGCAACTCAGTGGACTGTAGCCTGTCAGCCTCCTTTGTTCATGGGATTCCCCAGACAAGAATATCAGATTGGGTTGCCATTTCCTTCTCTAGGGGATTTTCCTGACCCAGGGATCAACTTAAGTTTATGTATTAATAAAATATTTAGCTTAGGCCTGAAACATAGTAGGTGCTCTTCAGAAGAAAAAATAATTAAAATAGTTCAATAAATGTTAACAAATATTATTATTATTGCCTTGCTGCTGCTACTGCTGCTAAGTCGCTTCAGTTGTGTCTGACTCTGTGCAACCTTGTAGACGGCAGCCCACCAGGCTCCCTCATCCCTGGGATTTTCCAGGCAAGAATACTGGAGTGGGTTATCATTTCCTTCTCCAGTGCATGAAAGTGAAAAGCCAAAGTGAAGTTGCTCAGTCATGTCCGACTCTTTGTGACCCCATGGACTGCAGCCTACCAGGCTCCTCCGTCCACGGGATTTTTCAGGCAAGAGTACTGGAGTAGGGTGCCATTGCCTTCTCCAATTACTATTGCCTTATTTGCCCCCAAATAGAGCTGATGTAGTGTCTAAGTGATTGCTGTAAGGATTCTTGTTGAGCCCTTGAAAGTCTGAAGTTCTCTAGTTGTATATTGTTGATAAAATCCACTTCTTATTTCTCAGCCTAGAACACAATGGTAGAAGGCTTGGGGAATCCTGCTTGGTATTGAAATGACAATGATAAATCTTGTCCTTCATCCCCTGCAAAAAGTGTGTTGTTAAGTGGATAAAGCCAGGACAGCTAACTAAGAAATTTGGTTTTCTATCAACCTGCACTGCAGGCTTGTTATCAACACTTGGGAAATTAACATATCTAAAGTTCAAGCTCGTTATCCTGTCTACAAAGAGTAGGGTACCATATCTATGCAGCCTAATTTCAGAGAAAGATTAGGAAGTAGAAAAAGAAGTTAAAAAATGAAAGGAGAATAATAGCTTTTTATCACCAATGGACTCTCCTCTGTGGAGCAGTAAATAGATAGGACTAAGCCAGACAGATAGTTAACAGGGAATGACTAAACTGGGTTTCTGGCAGTCAGCAGGATACTCACTATTGGCAAGGAGTTGCCCTTGACATCATGCAAAGATAAAGAACAAAGTCCTACCTTAAAGGGGATGTGATTTACTTAGTGAGCAAGATATAAAATAATAACTAGCAATAGCGAAGTTTACATACTGGGTGAGTGGTGCAATCCAAAAGCCTAGAGGGCAAACTTCCCCATTTATAAACACCTGCTGCTCCATTTGATTATATACATTATATTACAGGACTTGGTTGGGCTAATTTTCTCTCAATCTTCAACAGTGTGTAAATATTCAAGTAGAATTCATAAGATTTAACCTAAACTCATTTTTTAAAATGTATTTATTTTTTATTGAAAGATAATTGCTTTACAGAATTTTGTTGTTTTCTGTCAAACCTCAGCATGATTCAGCCATAGATGTACATTTATCCCCTCCCTTTTGAACTTCCCTCCCATCTCCCTCCCCACCCCACCCCTCTAGGCTGATACAGAGCCCCTGTTTGAATTTCCTGAGCCATACAGCAAACTCCCATTGGCTATCTATTTTATATCTGGCAATTTAAGTTTCCATGTTATTCCTTCCATCCATCTCACCCTCTCCTCCCCTCTCCCCTTGTCCATAGGTCTATTTTCTATGTCTGTTTCTCCACTGCTACCCTGTAAATAAATTCTATAGTGCCATTTTTTCCAGATTCTGTATATATGCATTAGAATACGATATTTCTCTTTCTCTTTCTGACTTACTTCACTCTGTATAATAGGTTCTAGGTTCATCCAGCTCATTAGAACTGACTCAAAGGCATTCCTTTTTATGGTTGAGTAATAATCCATTGTGTGTATCTACCACAACTTCTTTATCCATTCATCTGTTGATGGACATCTAGGTTGCTTCTATGTTCTAGCTATTGTAAATAGTGCTGCAATGAACAATGGGATACATGTGTTTTTTCAATTTTTGTTTCCTCAGGGTATATGCCTAGGAGTGGGATTGCTGGGTCATTTAGTGGTTTTATTCCTAGTTTTTTAAGAAATCTCCATACCACCTTCCAGAGTGGCTGTATCAATTTACATTCCCACCAATGGTACAAGAGTATTCCCTTTTCTCCACACCCTCTCCAGCATTTATTGTTTGTAGACTTTTTTTTTTAATTTTTAATTTTTTTCCATCTCAGGTGTACATGAGTTCCCAATCTTGAAACCCCCCCCCCCCCCNGCATGAGACAGGGTGCTCAGGGCTGGTGCATTGGGATGACCCAGAGGGATGGGATGGGGAGGGAGGTGGGGCAGAGGGTCAGGATGGGAAAACATGTACACCCATGGCTGATTCATGCCAATGTATGGCAAAAACCACCACAATATTGTAAAGTAATTAACCTCCAATTAAAATAAATTTTAAAAAAATGTGTTTCCTGACCCTCTAATCCTTTACACCAGTCTGTGAGAACCCTATCTAATTTATTATTTCTTTTTTTATTTTTTTCCATCTCAGGTGTACATGAGTTCCCAATCTTGAACCCCTCCCCCACCTCCCACCCCATATCAACTCTCTGGATCATCCCCGTGCACCAGTCCCAAGCATCCTGTATCCTGTATTGAATATAGACTGACGATTTGTTTCTTACATGATAGTATGCATGTTTCAGTGCCATTCTCCCAAATCTTCCCACCCTCTCCCTCTCCCTCAAAGTCCAAAAGTCCATTCTATACATCTGTGTCTCTTTTGCTGTCTCGCATACAGGGTTATCATTACCATGTTTCTAAATTCCATATATATGAGTTAGTATACTGTATTGGTGCTTTTCTTTCTGGCTTACTTCACTCTGTATAATTGGCTCCAGTTTCATCCATCTCATTAGAACTGATTCAAATGTATTCTTTTTAATGGCTGAGTAATACTCCATNCCAAGCATCCTGTATCCTGTATTGAATATAGACTGACGATTTGTTTCTTACATGATAGTATGCATGTTTCAGTGCCATTCTCCCAAATCTTCCCACCCTCTCCCTCTCCCTCAAAGTCCAAAAGTCCATTCTATACATCTGTGTCTCTTTTGCTGTCTCGCATACAGGGTTATCATTACCATGTTTCTAAATTCCATATATATGAGTTAGTATACTGTATTGATGCTTTTCTTTCTGGCTTACTTCACTCTGTATAATTGGCTCCAGTTTCATCCATCTCATTAGAACTGATTCAAATGTATTCTTTTTAATGGCTGAGTAATACTCCATCATGTAACCCTATCTAATTTAAACAGGTGGGGAAAACTGACATGACTTATTTTGTATTTTTTCATGTCTTCTATTTATGTCATAAACTTTGCCTCCTGAACCCTTGAGGCTCTGACTCTTCAACTCAAATTTTTTTACTTTTAACATTATCATCTCTTTGGGGAGCTTCAAAGGGCTGTTTTGAGCCAGAAAGCTGAGCACTGACTCCTTTCTTTGCCCTTTGTATTTCTTATAAGCATAGAATATTCTCTCATGCTGGGTCTCCAGGAGCAGATCGTGAGATGAAGATTTGTGTGAAAGTAATTTATTAGGACATGTTCTCCTCAAAAGACAGTAGAGGGATATGAAATTGGAATATGGAAAGGAAGGAGCCAAGCAAGGGTGTAATATTAAGCTAAGTCCTATAACTTTGACTCTACCTCAGAGTCTATCCCCAGAGACAATGGAGGTCACTCCTCAAAGTGTTCCCCCTCATGGGGCATGAGTTAGAATATTTATCCTCTCATCCCATCAGTAACTGGTTAAGAGTTGCCTTCTGGGAGAGGAGAAAAGGAGGGAAAGAATGTGGAGACTGACATAAAATCCCAGTCTGCAAATTCTGTTCTATCAGTATCTGTTAGGACTATGTTTACCATTATCTGAATGAATGATCAGTTTGAGAAACAAGAAATAATAGGGAAAGAAACACAGGATAATGTTTCAGAATATAATCGTACCCTGCATATTTGGTAGGTTTAACTCCTGTGCCCTCTTGCATCACCATGAATCTTATAGGAGGATATTAATTTTGCATTCTCTCCTTTTCCTTCAGCGCAATTGCTCTTTACGCAAACCTTAGTCTCTCCAGTCACAAGCTCTCTTTCTGCTCTCATTATATACTCCGAGAATAAGTCTGTCAACGTTGGGTTTCGCCTATTAGAATTTGTAGCCCTTAAGAGCAGAGATCAGCTTGTTCTTTTCAGTATACTCATGTCCAAATGTTCTGTGAATGCTTATGAAAGAATGGGCTTCCTTGGTGTCTCAGATGATAAAGAATCTACCTACAATGCAGGAGACCCAGATTCAATCCCTGGGTTGGGAAGATACCCCGGAGAAGGGAATGAGAATCACTACGCACTCCAATATTCTTGTCTGGAGAATCCCGTGGACAGAGGAGCCTGGTGGGCTACAGTCCACGGGGTTGCAAAGAGGGACTGAGCAAATAAGCATACACACATGAAAAAACAGACGAAGATGGACAGTTCATTTGGTTCAACTCAGTTCAGTCGCTCAGTTGTGTCCAACTATTTGGGATCCCATGGACTGCAGCATGCCAAGCCTCCCTGTCCATCACCAACTCCCAGAGTTTACTCACTCATGTTAATTGAGTTGGTGATGACATCTAACCATCTCATCCTATGTCATCCCCTTCTCCTCCCGCCTTTAATCTTTCTCAGCATCAGGGTCTTTTCAAATGAGTCAGCTCTTCGCATCAGAGGGCCAAAATATTGGACTTTCAGCTTCAACATCAATCCTTCCAATGAATATTCAGGACTGATTTCCTTTATGATGAATTGATTGGATCTCCTTGCAATCCAAGGGACTCTCAAGAGTCGTCTCCTCACCACAGTCCAAAAGCATCAACTCCTTGGCACTCAGCTTTCTTTAAATCCAACTCTCACATCCATACATGACTACTGCAAAAACCATAGCCTTGACTAGATGGACCTTTGTTGGCAAAGTAATGTTTCTGCATTTTAATATGTTGTCAAGGTTGGTCATAATTTTTCTTCCAAAGAGTAAGCATCTTTTAATTTCATGGCTGCAGTCACCATTCACAGTGATTTTGAAGCCCCCCAAAAATAAGATCTCTCACTGTTACCACTTTTTCCCATCTATTTGTCATGAAGTGACGGGACTGGATGGCATGATCTTAGTTTTCGAAATGTTGAGCTTTAAGCCAACTTCTTTATGCTCTTCTTTCACTTTTATCAAGAGACTCTTTAGTTCTTCTTTGCTTTCTGCCATAAGGGTGGTGTCATCTGCATATCTGAGCTTATTGATATTTCTCCCAGCAATATTGATTCCGGCTTGTGCTTCATCCAGGCCAGCATTTCTCATGATGTATTCTGCATATAAGTTAAATAAGCAGGATGACAATATACAGCCTTGACATACTCCTTTCCCTATTTGGAATCAGTCTGTTGTTCCATGTCCAGTTCTAACTGTTGCTTGTTCACCTGCATACAGATTTCTCAAGAGGCAGGTTAGGTGGTCTGGTATTCCCATTTCTTGAAGAATTTCCCACAGTGTGTTGTGATCCATATAGTCAAAGGCTTTGGCATAGTCAATAAAGCAGAAGTAGACGTTTTTCTGGAACTCACTTGCTTTTTCAATAATCCCACTGGAAATGTGAAGGCAAACCCTGCCTTGTGCCTCCATTTCTTGCATTTTTATTCAGATCAAGTCAGTTTACAATGAACATCAAGGGAAATCATTAAGGGGATAACATGTCAAAAATGGTGACATGTGATTTCAAGAATGCACATGAAAGGGAAGAAACTGGCTTAGCCCAGTTTGCTTTGATGATGAAAAGGCTGGTGGATTGAAACTAGTTTGTTTATGAGAACAAATGTGATTTTTAGCACAGACCAGGAAGGCCACTTCCTTGATCTATCCTGAAAAATGGGGGTCCTCCCAAAAATGTCAGATTGTTCTCCTNTGAAAGGGAAGAAACTGGCTTAGCCCAGTTTGCTTTGATGATGAAAAGGCTGGTGGATTGAAACTAGTTTGTTTATGAGAACAAATGTGATTTTTAGCACAGACCAGGAAGGCCACTTCCTTGATCTATCCTGAAAAATGGGGGTCCTCCCAAAAATGTCAGATTGTTCTCCTAGATTTGCTACAGCCTGAGGAAAGTTCTCCATGTACATGTGCAATTGACAAAGATTAATGATGATACTTCATGGGAAATAGATGGGGAAACAGTGGAAACAGTGTCAGACTTTATTTTGGGGGGCTCCAAAATCACTGCAGATGGTGACTGCAGCCATGAAATTAAAAGATGCTTACTCCTTGGAAGAAAAGTTATGACCAACCTAGATAGCATATTCAAAAGCAGAGACATNAGCCCATGGGATCACAAAGGGTCAGACATGACTGAGCATGCACACAAGCAGAGTAGATTTTATAAAGGGAAAGTTGAGAATGCTAAGAAAGCATATAAGCTGATGATTTGATCTACACTGATGATGGGTAGGGGAGGTCTCCATGAGAAAGTCCAGACTGAGCTGAGATCTGAAGGACTGGTTGAGTGGAAGTGAGTGATGAAGGAGGTTTAAGTAGAGAGAAAAAAAATGTGGTAGCCTTGTATTGGGCTTCCCTTGTGGCTCAGCTGATAAAGAATCTGCCTCCAATGTGGGAGAGCTGGGTTTGATCCCGGGATTGGGAAGATACCCCGGAGAAGGGAAAGGCTACCACTTTAGTATTCTGGCCTGGAGAATTCCACAAACTGTATAGTCTATGGGGTCGCAAAGAGTTGGACACAACTGAGCGACTTTCACTTCACTTCAGCCTTGTATTGGGTAGAAGCATGTATACTTTTAAGAAAATTAAAGATGGGCTGTATAGCTATGGAGCAAGAGACAGGGGTAGAGACAGGCAATAAGTTGTGTTAATATATTTATATTAACCTAAGAGTAACTGGAAAAGACCCTGATGCTGGGAGGGATTGGGGGCAGGAGGAGAAGGGGACAACAGAGGATGAGATGGCTGGATGGCATCACCGACTCGATGGACGTGAGTTTGCGTAGACCCGGGGAATTGGTGATGGACAGGGAGGCCTGGCGTGTTGTGATTCATGGGGTCACAAAAAGTCAAACACGACTGAGCAACTGAACTGACTGACTGAAGAGTAACAGACAGCTATTGGATCAGATTTGTGCTTTCTTTAAAAAATTTGGCTACAACATCGAGAATTGATTAGAAGGGGAAGAGGGAAGATAAAGACACAAATTAGAGACTATTATTAAATGTTCCAGGTGAGAGATAATGGAATCCTGGACAAGGCTAAGGGAAGAAGTGATGAGTATAAGGAGATGTACTTAAGAGATATTTTGGATAGAAAGCTAAAAAGACCTGATGATGTGTTAAACATAGGGGTAGCAAGACAGGAGGAGCTTGTCAAGAATGACCCCAAGATTTTGGCTTTGGAGATTGAATTGACAATTGCTCTGGTACAAAAGCCAGGAGTTTGGATTGGGATACGTGGAGTACTTTTTCAACATGTTTGATATAGGTCTCTAGTAGATCCTTTGGATAAGCAGATTTGGAGCAGCATGAAGAGGCCTAGCACATCTGCATCTAGGTGGTAACTGAAGCCGCAGTCATAGTGAGGTTCCTTCAAAGGAGGAGTATAGAGGGAGAAGGGGAGAGAGTCTATGCTCCACCTTGAGAAAAGGAAACATTTAATGACTCAATAGAGGAGAATGAGCCTGCAAAGGAAGGAGACAGGAAAACCAAGAAATATGAGCCTGGGGGTGAGAGAGGGGATCTTGTTAGGGGAACGAAAATGTTCTGAAATGGATTTATGGTGATGGTTACACCACTTAGTAAAGTTACTGAAAAGCATTAAACTTAACACTTAATATAAATGATCTTTACGATATATAATATATACCTGCTGCTGCTGCTAAGTTGCTCCAGTCATGTCTGACTATGCGACCCCATAGACAGCAGCCCACCAGACTTCCCCATCCTTGGGGTTCTCCAGGCAAGAACATGGAGTGGGTTGCTATTTCCTTCTCCAATGCATGAAAGTGAAAAGTGAAAGTGAAGTCACTCAGTCATGTCTGACTCTTCGTGACCCCATGGACTGCAGCCCACCAGGCTCCTCCATCCATGGAGGACACAATCAGATATATACTTGAATAACACCATTAAACAACAACAAGAGAGTGTAGAATGAAAGAAAAGAAAGGAGGAGTCTTTCAAGAAGGAAGGTATGGTCATGTGTGCTCAATGTTGATAGGTTTAATAATATAAAAACTGATGGCCACTAACAAATTGAGAACTTTAAACAGGCATGTAATGCAAAAACAATGGTCCAAATATTGGATAATATAAAAATACTGACCTATATTATAAAATGATATCTTCAAAATTGGTGAGAAGATGCACATGGCTTGGTCCCTTCTTGTTCTCAAATAAGCCTAAATAGAGGTACTTGTTATGCCCTCTGCATTATATGGCATCTAAGAAATGGATTCTGACAAGGCTATTCTATTATAATTGGAATATTTGTGGTAAGAATTGTGTCCAATATGAGATCAAACAATATAAGTCTATAAGTCTATAATATAAGCTCTATAAGTCTGAGACATTCAGAGAATACTATAAAACTTTTCCTAAATGATCTGACGGTTACAAAGGAATCATGTGTCAAGTAAAATCATCTTCATAAACATGCAATCAGTACCTCATCCAGCAAATGGCACAGGTAGGTGTTCAGGAAATATTTGCTGTGACCCAAACTCAGAAGTTAGAAAAACGAGTCTTCATGAGTCATTGTTTAGATCTATAACGCAAGTTACTACAGTAGCAAAACTCAGAAGAGCACAATATCATATCAAAAGAAAATACCAAATTACCATATGTGGGTAATTTACATACTTCTCCATTTAGAAAGAGTTCACTAACTCTTCATTAGTTTGTACTCATTTTTCACTTGATTACCCAAATCAGTTTAAACTACTTAGCCAAACTACATATTTAAGTAAATCCTTCTTTTACCTTAGTTATCTCTTGGGATTTATTTTTCCAATATATGTTGTCTTATTTCATTTATGATCTTTTGTTCAAGCCATTAATCTGAAAATGATATTTATTCCATTTTGATTTCCTGTGCTAACCAATAAATGCCTCTGCCTTCTAAATTAAGCCAGTCTAAGGTACATTCAAGAAAACATGCACCAGGGGCTTTTTTCAGTTGAGCTTCTTAATGTAGGTGGCTGTGGAAGGCTGTTGACATGTGATTGCCAATTCAAACTGTTAATGAAACACTTCAACTGAATTTAAATAACTTTTCTAAATTGGTTTTTAGGAAATGCTTAACTCAGGTCATTTGACATTTACTTGATTTCCTGAACTCATAATAGCAGTGTTATTCTCTGAAACAGGATATCAGGGAGCAGAGCCACAATTGATGGAGATGTTTCTGAAGGAGGAAGTCAGTGAGGACTGAGATGACCCAGAAATGACCAGTTTTTGACAGAATTTTAGATAAGAATCCATCTGTGTGGAGTGATTGTGGTGTTCTGTTAGATCTGACTTCTTTAATATGTCCACCCTACAAATGCTTCTGTTTCTGGTAGTTGGAACTCATCTACAGTATCAGAGAAGTATTTGGGCCATAGAGCAATCATGCAAAATTAGGACCTTTGCTCTTCCTCCTATTGACCAAAA
This sequence comes from Neotragus moschatus, assembly GCA_006410615.1. Classification (NCBI taxonomy): domain Eukaryota; kingdom Metazoa; phylum Chordata; class Mammalia; order Artiodactyla; family Bovidae; genus Neotragus; species Neotragus moschatus. The sequence goes on from SJYA01001017.1 coordinate 1,403,479, forward strand.
CCCTCCATTCAGCAGCACTAGAGAAATTTGGTAGCTCTCTCATGGGTTCATAATCTGTTCTTACAAGTCAAGTTGCCTGTTTAGCAGGATCCACTGTCTCTTTACTTGTCATGGCCATTGTGTAATTAATTTATATATATAAATAATTACACAATCACATGCCATATCAAAGAGAAAACAATATTTCTATGAACACTAGGTTGATTGCTTTGGAAAGACTTACTAAGATGTGTTGCCCTAAAACGCTTTTTGATTAGGTGTGAACAAGGCAACTATAATGATTGGGTGGGAGAATATTATAAAATATAACTTCTATTTAAGGTTGTTTTATGAGTCTTTTTAAATTCTCATTTCACTTAAAAAATCAAAACTGGAAAGAGTGTACAATGCAAAATGAATCCTTTTACATAAGGAATTTAACATGGAACACTAATCAAAAGACAAGGTCTAGGATGAAAATCCAAAGGTTAATAAAGTAACCATTTATATGTTTTAGATTCAAGTAAAATACTTAAGGCATGTAAAAATTTTCCATAACTATTCACTTTTGCCAATGTTTTTGATGGATCAATTAATATAGGGTAGGAGGACTTCAACTGTTCTTGTGATTTTCCCAAGGCACTATTTCCTTTAAAATATCCACCCTCACTTGTCACATGTATTTCCCCATAGTCCTTTCTCTCTCTCTCTGTTTCTCTGTGTTACTTAACTCTTATTTATCTTTCAAGTCCTAAGACTCTAACTCCAGCTCAAACAGTAACTTTTAAGAGGAACCTTTCCTATCTCTTTTTTTTTCTTATTTAAAATTTTATTTTACTGCTAAATTTTAAAAATTTTATTTCAATCTATAGTACTGTTGTCAGTTTGAATTGCTGACATAAATCTATTCCATCCAAAAGAGAAATATAAAGTGGTTCTTAGCAGTGCAAGCACAGTTGGAATGGTCTATTCAAAGGTTTCCCATTAGAGTCTGTAGAAAATGTAAATGTGATAAAATCACAAACAAGATGTTCCTATTTTTCAGACCATAGGAGGTTTTCAAAATCACTTTGATTTTTATAATAAAACTCATCAGATGCTTTTTGGCATATTATTCTCATCTCACCCAAGGTAAGAGAAACCCAAGTAAGATGGTAGGTGTTGCAAGAGGGCATCAGAAGGCAGACTGAAACCATACTCACAGAAAACTAGTCAATCTAATCACACTAGGATCACATACTTGTCTAACTCAATGAAACTAAACCATGCCCACAGGGCAACCCAAGATGGGCGGGTCATGGTGGAGAAGTCTGACAGAATGTGGTCCACTGGAGAAGNTTTTTTTTGTTCTTTAATTTTATCTAAGTTTATAGCTGTTATTTGTGAAAGAATTGGTTTGCTAGAAGCTTATGCATACTACCAGAAGCAGAAGCATCTTATTATCTTTGTACTTCTATGCCTAAATAATGTCTCATACATTATGTCATCCCCCAAGGAAATATTTTGTGCTGGACAGAATTAAATAAAAAGTGAATTGCTAAATGAATAAATATGTTAAAGGCAAGCGAGGATGAAAGCTTGTTCTCATTAGTTCATGTTGATTTTTTAAAAAATAATAACTAGACTTTAGAAGGCATAAATATCTTAATCAAGGGGACTTGAAAAATAGGAACAGCGATTTCCCAGCATGAGCCATGAAGCCTCTAAAGGCAGACTCAGGGTACTGGCATTCATGGGGTCAAGAAGCATCTGGGAGAGTTTTAACTTGTCCAACCTTGGACACTGATTCCACCAAGACGTTTTCTAGTTCTTGGAGCTATTAAGCCTCAGAATGAACATCTGCCTCATGAGAAATCCCCTTGAAAACTCTGTTTGAGTTCAGTTCAGTTCATTTCAGTTGCTCTGACTCTTTGTGACCCCATGGACTGCAGCTCGCCAGGCCTCCCTGTCTATCACCCACCCTAGAGTTTACTCAAACTCATGTCCTAACTGATGAACTAACTGGTAAAGTTAGTTCAGAGAATAACAGTATCACAACTGGCTAAAGATGATAAACAGAGCAGCACAGTAAATAGTAATTATTCACCAGGAAGGTGTCTGCAGGGGTTCGAGGGGCAGGGGCTGGGCCTTTCCTCATTTACTATCTTTATTAATGACCTGCAAGGTATGTAAGCAGCTTGCTAATGAAGTGGCAGCCAGGCCTGCAGTGGGAGCCACCGTGGCTGTGAAGAGAAGAATACCAACCAAGCAAAATAACAAGGTTAGGACACCAGGCAGAAAAATCAAAGGCAAGAGATTCAGCAGGCAGGGAATATTGCAACTGTCACAAAAAGAATAATCAGAAGTGTAGTTTTCTGATGGCAGGGAGTAGAAACAAATGCCAAGAAACAAATATCTGGAAAGAATCTGAAAATGTTAGACTGAAAGTCGGGAACTGGCAGATGGCAGTCCTGGGGTAAAATTCCATAACAATCACTTCCCTCCTTCTGACTCTGCAGGCTGTAAATGTTGCTGAGTTGTGAAAGGCCCAGGGAGGTCCCCAAGACCCCAGGCAGAAGGAAAGCTGTGCTCCCTGTGATGCCGTCATGGTTCCCATGGTTCTCTGCACTGGTGGTTTCCCAGTGTGAGACTGATCCCTGCCTAGCGTGGCGGCCCATTTCTATTCTTGGTTGACAGGGAGGGACATCACAGGCAGGTGAATATAGGAACTCGAATATAGAACATTAGGATTTTTGGCTATTCCATTCAAAGAACTGCCTTTCACCCAGAGTCACTGTGTATTAAATGAACTTCACAACTCGTAGGTCTATCAAAGATATTGTTGTTATGTGGCAACCTGGATGGGAGGGGACGTTTGGGGGAGAGTGGATACATGTATATATGTATATATATATATGGTTGAGTTGATCTGCTGTGCACCTCAAATAATGACAACATTGTTAATCAGCTATACCCCAAACAAAAAGTTTAAAAAATGATTTTTTTTCTTCATTCATTTACTTGTCTTCCCCACAAGAACATGAGGTCCCAACGAAGACAGAGGCTTCATTTGTCATGTTCACCTCTGCAGTGTTTATGTTGAGGGCTGCACCTGGCTCAGAATAATCAGGAAATAAATATTGGGTTGGCCGCAAATTTCACTTGGGTTGGCCACAAATTTCACTTGGGTTTTTCAGTAAGATGTTACAGAGAAACCCAAATGAACTTTTCGGCCAACCCAGTATTTGCTGAATGAATGAATGAAGAAATGAATCCTGTCCTAAGTGCTCACTTTGCAAAGAACGAAACAGTCACAGAGGGACATGATGACTTGACTAGTCACACAGAGGGAGGGTGAACCTGGACTGGCACCCTGTTCTTCGGACTCATAGCCTCACTCTTAGTCCTCACCTCCTTCAGGGCTTTAATCAAAAGTCACCTTCTCAGGAGGGCATCCCTAGCCACTCTGTGGAAAGAAAACTCCACCCCCTCTTCCAGCCAACACTCTACATTTTTCTTCTGGCTCTATTTCATTCTTCCTGCAACCCCCAAGCACTTATAATAATTCTTTATGTTTTATCTTATTCTTGCAGGCTGTGTGAGAACAGGCATTTTGGTCTGCTGTGCTCACTGCTATATCCCCAGCATCCAGCACAATCCCCAAGGCAGAGTGGATGCTGAGTATTTGCTGCTGAGCATTGAACAGGCGGGACGATGGCCCTCAGCCCGTAGGGATACATTAGGACCCACTTCCACAAGTTAGATGCAACTCAGATGAGGAGCTAGTAGAGCTAGAACTTCAAAACCAAATTCGTGTTCTCAGCGCCCTTGGCCAAGTTTTCCTGAGCCTCCATTCTCCCATCTGCAGAATGGGATTACATGATGATTGTAAGATGCCATTTCTGTGGACCCCTCAGCATGCATCTGTTACTGCTCCGGTATTCATTAAACATGATCTCTCCTCTGCTCCTAAACTGTCTCTATGAAGATCCACAATAAGGTCCTTGGACATAAAATTCCAAAGAAAAAGTAGAAAGTCCCTGGAAATGAGTGCTGAGGAGATAGAAAGCACCAGCAGTGTGCAGCATGTTGGGGGACCAGTGAGAAGGCACCTTCCTGCTTGCCTTCATTCTCTGCCCAGGCCTTGACATCTGCACCTTGCACACTTCTCTCAGGGCAGTAGACTAGCTGTTACTGAAAGCAGAGGAAAAGCGCTGACAGGCTGGGACCTTCTCACTGTTTTCCGAGCATGTACAAAGATGCCGTAGGTCAGGCACTTCTAACAAAGTGAGGGACCGAGGTGGAGGAAGTTAAGGACTGGCTGCCTCCTGTCTTCCTGTTGAGAGGCCGATTGTGTCACGTGTCCAGGTGAAATGCCCGCTGCAGGGGCCAGCTAACAAGTCCCAACCACCCCATGCAGGAGATGAGACATAGGCGCGTGGCTTCTTTCCAAAGGCATCCTAATTGAGAATGAGGCCCGATGAACTTGGCCCACGGACGGTCTGCAGGTGCACAAAGTATGCTGGCACACTAACCCTCAGCTAACAGAAGAGCGAGCTATAGCTCGCAGGAGGCTCCAGTCATATACTTTCCCCAGTCTCTTACCTCTGCAAACAAATTATTAGCAGTTTTTACATTTCCCCTTGGAGGCATCGGTTGACACCTTTCTGGCACTCAGCCCATCTAGCCCTGTCTACAGCTCCTTAGTTAAAAAAGGAGGAAAGGAAAGAAGGGAGAAAGGGATGACAAGGAGGAAGGAAAGAAAGAAAAACGAATAAAAATGCTCCCTCAAAGACTTGTTACAAAATAGACTGAAACTCACCTTAATGATTCTCAGCAGTGAGTGGGTTCTTTGGAGTCACGTCTCCAAAGGCTTCGTATACATTTTTTTAAACTTCTACTTCCTGCAGAGATTCAGAGGGAAAAGGGCAATGGGTGCATTAGCATGGTAAGGAAGGTCTAAACTTCTCTTCACAGTAATAATCTGCACTTTTCTTTCACTTCCTTCAGGGTTAATGGAAATCAAGTTCCAAGCAGTTCAAGGTTTTCATGTCACAGGTGGAAAAACTATTCTGTAGCCTAGATAATAATGGCAGGTTGTATGTTTCATGGGCTTCCCAGGTGGCAGTGCCAAAGAATCTACCTGCCAGTGCAGGAGACGTAAGAGACATGGGTTCGATCCCCGGGTTACAGAGATCCCCTGGAGGAGGGTATGACAACCCCCTCCAGTATTCTTGCCTGGAGAATCCCAAGGACAGAGGAGCCTGGCAGGCTTCAGTCCATAGGGTTGCAAAGAGTCAGACACGACTGAGGTGATGTAGCACGCATGCGTGCATGTATGTTGTGTTCATTGCGAAGCTCCCTCATTTTAATCTGGTATATCAAATTTCTTGATGATAACAATAGTAGCTCACATAAATTGAGGCACCAACCTGTACCCTTACAGGCATCATCTCTTTTAACTTGAATAACCTTGATCTCTGTAGGGACCCATTTCTCCAGTGCCTGCTTTGACTGAGTAGGTTGGTTTGCCTAACTCTGGAATTCAGTATCAAGTAGCCTGCCCATGTGAAATGCATTCTCCAATAGCAGCTTTCTTAATAAAGGTGATACTTTGGTTTCCAGTTATATATCTCAATGGATCCTGCACTTGGTCAGGGAAGAGGAGTGCTGGCTGCTAGGCTGTCCTAAAGCCCCAGAAGATCCCATTTCGTGCAGCTGCCCTCTGCACCCACATCACACATAGCCTGTAGGTGTGTCACATCCTTTTCTCCATCACAGCAAAGTTTGTATGTACCGTTATGACCTCTCTGAATATAGATGCTGGGTAGGCATTGGCCTCCCTTATAAGACAGAAAGTGAGGCCCACCAGCAGTCAGAGTTCACCATGGATGAGAGTCCAGACATTATGCTTAGGAGAAAACAGAACTCAGAACCCACAGAGGTCATGATTCTGTCACGCGGAAGCCGTCACCCCTTCTGCAGCTTACTGGAGCTGGGGGTGGGGTACGCAACCTAAGAGGAGCCTGTCTATAGATAAGTGTGAAACCTGTCTATAGATGTGTGCAAAGCCTGCAAAGATGTCAGCAGGGGCAGCGCCATTATTAAAGACAAGGACAGTTACTACTGTTAATCAACCATTTCCTATGTTTCAGGCATTGTGCTAAGTGCTTAATACTGATTATCTTATTTATCTCCGCTGCATTTAGTATCACTATTATAGGGCTCCCTAGGTGGCACAGTGGTAAAGAACCTGCCTGGCAATGCAGGAGACCTGGGTTTGAACCCTGTGTCAGGAAGATCCCCTGGAAAAGGAAATGGCAACTCACTCCAGCGTTCTTGCCTGGGAAATCCCATGAACAGAGGAGCCTGGTGGGCTATGGTCCATAAAGTCAAGAAGAGTCAACTGAGCACACACACACTCATCACCACTGTGTCGATGTGGAGACTAAATCATACAGAGGTGAAAAAAACCTGACTGGAAGAGAGAGGAAGGTATATTTCAAAAGTACAGCTGAGCTCTGAACACCATTTAGGGACGCTGACACCCCCGGTTGAAAATCCCTATATAACTTTATAGTCACCCTTCGATATCCGTGGTTCCTCTATATCTACAGATTTAACCAACATGGATCATGTAGTATGGAGTATGTATTTATTGAAAAAAATCCGCATTAAGAGAACCCACACAGTTCTGACCTGTGTTATTCAAGGGTCAACTGTAAAATGCAAACATTATGACTTATAGCATAAGCTCAGGAATTTAAATGCCTGCATTTGAACTTTCTATACTTGACTCTGATCTTTGGCACCTACATAACATAGGCCAATAATGGTACTCACATCAAAGGATTGCTACGAAGTTTAGAAGGGCTAATACTTGTAAAGAGCTTGGACACGTTCCAGCACCTAATATACATGTCCAATAAGTATTAGCACTGAGAATGACATTCTTTTTCCTTACTCACAAATAACACTGTGATGTCATGTAATGGCAGAATTGTCAAATCAAAACTAATTTTCCTAAGATGGCTATCATCGTCATCGTCATTATATCTCACAGGCACGTGACAGATAAACAGTATTTCTTTCCGTGAAGAAGGAGCTCCAGGTATGTTACACTAGTGTTGCCTCTCTGTCTACTCACTTACTCCTACTAATTCATTCAATGAACACTTTATTTGTGGCAGGTAATTTTCCTAAGCATTGGCAATACAGCAGTGAACAAACTGCTGCAGAAAAATAATTTGTAGGAAAAAACCCTGCCTTCTTGAAGCCTATATTCAAATGGATGTTGTATTTCCTGCAAGTTCTGATTATATTTAGTATTTTGATGACCTTCTGCAGTCCTTTTCTTGAATCTAGATCTGTCAGTGTCCCTTGTCACAACTTCACAGCCATCAGGGGCTATACTAGAAAAGAGATTCAAGAAGTGACTTCATTTGATTGGTCAGTCTGGAAGGTGATGCTGGAGCCCAGCTCCCATTTCTTCTGCAGAGGTACACATGCCTCTCTGACCCCCATGTCTGTAAGCTTTAGAGGCTGCATCTGTGGTCCTCCAGGCTGGTCTATGACTAGGTAGGCTGATTTGCCTAATTCTGGGTCGAGAACCCAATAGTTCAGTTCAGTTGCTCAGTCAATATCCAACTCTTTGTGACCCTGTGGACTGAAGCACACCGGGCCTCCCTGTCCATCACCAGCTCCCAGAGTTCACTCAAACTCACATCCATTGAGTTGGTGATGCCATCCAACCATCTCATCCTCTGTCATCCCCTTCTCCTCCTGCCTTCAATCTTTCCCAGCATCAGGGTCTTTTCCAATGAGTTAGTTCTTTGCATCAGGTGGCCAAAGTTTTTGGAGTTTCAGCTTCAGCATTAGTCCTTCCAATGAATATTCAGGACTGATTTCCTTTAGGATGGACTGGTTGGATCTCCTTGCCATTCAAAGGACTCTCAAGGGTCTTCTCCAACATCACAGTTCAAAACCATCAGTTCTTAAGTGCTTAGCTTTCTTTATAGTCCAACTTTCACATCCACACATGACTACTGGAAAAAACCATAGCTTTGACTAGATGGACCTTCATCAGCAAAGTAATGTCTCTGCTTTTTAATATGCCGTCTAAGTTGGTCCTAACTTTTCTTCCAAGGAACAAGAGTCTTTTAATTTCATGGCTGCAGTCACCATCTGCAGTGATTTTGGAGCCCAAGAAAATAAAGTCTGTCACTGTTTCCACTGTTTCCCCATTTAACAGTTGTGCATATAAGCCACATTTTCCTCTATCAGCTTTGTTAGTGAAAAAAGATGGCTTTGTTTCCTGGCCCCCTTATCCTTTTGTCTGACTTTTCACATGGCTCAGAAGTTGATCGCGGAAGAGGAACATTGCTTACTGGGCTCTCTCAAGTGCCCCCCGAGGTTTCCTTTGTACTACTGACTGTATTCTGTACACACAGCAGGTGCTATTTAATACACAGCTAATGTGCAACTTCATATCCAACAGCAGTCAAGGATCGGCAAACGTTCATGACAGAATAACTGGCAAGAAAAATCTCTCTTCTCTAGAGGAGAACCCTAAAGGATTTAATTTACTGCGTCTGGCATAAAAGCGTCAGGGAATCAAAGGCATGCTTAGCAACTTGAGTGGGTGTTTTCTGTTGCCTGTTTACAGCGAGTGAGGACCATTACTCTGCAGTTAATGGCAGACATGAAATGGTAATTAGGCATTAATGATCATGCATATGTAGCAAAGCATACTTGTTTTATATGTACGCACACCTCTCACAGCCATTCCTGGTTCAAGGTTTATAACACCCAAGGAATGTGGCTTAGCTCAAGAGAGCATGAGCAATGTTTCAATTTCTAAAACTCAGTGAATGTTAGTTCACTTCAGTTTGAAAAAGACAACTCTGTCTACGTGGCACATTGGTGGTGGGATTCTGGGATAGACTAGAAAAATGATAATCGTGTCTAAAAATCGAAGAGAAATAATTTCTAATTTTCAAAATGGAAAGTTTTGACTCCTTGATCTGATCTTCAAGATCTTTTCCATCTATATTTCTACAAATAGCTAAATTTTATAGTTGTCTTTCTGGCCACACCAAATGAGGTAAGTTTTTCTTACAAACTAGCTGTTTTCATCCAGCACAGAATCACACATTCATAGGTGGCAAAAATGAACACTGAAAGCTATCTTTAAAATTCTTGACTTTTACAGTCACAGAAATACTTTTGCCTCTGTGCTACCCAACATTTAAAAAAAAAAAAAAATCCTGGTTTAAAAGCACACAAAGTACTCCTTTATATAATTCAGAGATCTAAGTTCAGTCACTTCGGTTGGCTGTGACTCGTAGCTTGCCAGACTCTGGTTTGTGTCCCACAGATCCCACCACTGGCTTTCCCTGTCTCCTTCTCTTCTCTCCAGTCTCATCTTTCTCCACAGCCCTCCTTCAACAGTCCCTTCTTCAGCTTGAGGCACTTGCTCAGACCTGCTGGTCCAGCTCTGAAGCCCTCTGTGCAGCACTCTATGATCAGACTGTTGTTTAGAAAACAATCCTTTTCTTCAAGCTAATGGAGGTGATGGTAATGACAAGACAGAGCCATTTGTTTATGTATTCCCTTTATTCAACAAACCACGTCCAACCCCCAGTCTACTGTAGAAACTGTGATAAGGACTGGTGATGTAAGGATGATCAAGGCACTCACCAGGTCCTGAAGGTGCACAGAAATAAGATAAGGATCAGCAGTGTCTGGGAGGCTTGCTACCACTCCCTCCCACTTCGTCCATGGCAGACGTTCATAATGGATCACTCACTGCACTCTTCCCCTCTTTGAACTTATATTCAGTGTCACAGTCCATTTTAATTCAGTCCTCTAAGAAGCCACCATCAATGAGTTGGATCCAACATATGAGCCCCAGTGAAGTGTATCTACCATGCCCAAAGTCAGACCTGAAATAGAGGTGGAAATGGATTGGGGAACGACAGAGGATGAGATGGTTGGATGGCATCACCAACTCAATGGACATGAGTTTGAGTAAACTCCAGGAGTTGGTAATGGACAGGGAAGCCTGGCATGCTACAGTCCATGGGGTCACAAAGAGTCTGACATGACTCAGTGAATGAAATGAAGTGAACTGGATAGACTGTCTCAGATGGCTGGTTTTTGAGCAAAAGTTGTTTAAAGCATGCTTCTTGACCTGTGGAACCTGATGCGTAAGTATTGGTATAGCCAGTTCCATCATACCAGGCACCNACAGTCCATGGGGTCACAAAGAGTCTGACATGACTCAGTGAATGAAATGAAGTGAACTGGATAGACTGTCTCAGATGGCTGGTTTTTGAGCAAAAGTTGTTTAAAGCATGCTTCTTGACCTGTGGAACCTGATGCGTAAGTATTGGTATAGCCAGTTCCATCATACCAGGCACCATGCTTAGTGATTTCATGCAACATGTCATGTGACCCTCTTAACAAGACAATGAGGTCAGTGCTGCCTGTCAAGTCTGTCAAGTCTGTCAAGTCTGGAGAAAAGCTGTGCACAGCAAGGCTACATAAAACACCTCAAGTCTCACAACTAGAGTTATGAAGTTATTATTCAGTTGCCAAAGTAGGTCAATACAGAATCAATCTAACTCAAGACCAACACAAGTTTCCATAGAGGAATGGGAGCCACAGGGACAACTCAAGCTTCTCTACCTATATGTTTATTTTTAATCTAGAAGAAACACAGAAAATGTATTATGTGGGTTGTCATTGGCACCCTGAGTCAAATATTTACTTGTCACACACAGCATGGGAGACACCGTACAGGAGGAGAGCAGGTCTCCAAGGCAGAAGGTTGGCCATGGTGTCCCCTTTCTTCCTCGCTCTTCAGTTATAGAGAGTGAACTATGGAATGAGGTTCATGACATTGTACAGGAGACAGGGATCAAGACCATCCCCATGGAAAAGAAATGCAAAAAAGCAAAATGGCTGTCTGGGGAGGCCTTACAAATAGCTGTGAAAAGAAGAGAGGTGGAAAGCAAAGGAGAAAAGGAAAGATATAAGCANGACTGAACTGAACTGAACTGAACTGCTGTTCATACATGCCTGGCTGTGTTATTCTAGACAGTAGAATCAGCAGTCTCTTCTATTGAGATGGATGAAACTATTTTTGAAATACCCTGAGTTTCACAAGTTGTCCTTTGGAAAAGTTCTGAATAGACTTGTCAAACTTAAAGATGAGTCCCCCATTTTTCTTCTATAAGGATGAAGTGTTTCATATTTCAGACCTTTACTCTGATGACAGATAGTACCAAGCAGATATTTTTGAAAAAATAAACACACTTCATCTGTCCCCTCAAGGTAAAGGTAACATTTTAACAAGCAAGAATCTTTCTAAAGAAACTTATATATGAGAAGAGCATTTTGGAAATGATTTGAATGTCTTGTCTCTTGGTACGAACAGTGTAAATATGCCACATGTCAACACTCTTTTAAAAATTGGAAATATAATTTTTAATTTTTTAATTTTTATTTAATTTTTAATATAATTTTCTCCCAAACAAAGAATTTCAGTGGTTTTTGAGCCATTTGTTAAAAATCCTAACAATATGAGAACAATAGAAGGCTATTTTGGAAGAACAATTGACATCAAGGAATACAAAATTCCTAGCCAAATTCCTTTGCATAATTTACAAACAAGACTAAACAAATAAAAAATACCTACCATTTATTAATTCCAGCCAGGAGGGCATTTCTTCTTTTAGCCACTGTGTCTCTTGGTAAGGAAACTTTTTCAGTTCTCACAGTCTTGCAAACCAAGGTTTGAACTCATCTGCCTTAGCTTAGAACCAGGTCAAACTGTTTCATCATAATGGATTAAACAAAGATTTACTAAACTGCTGCTCTTGCTAAAATGTATTAATTCTGTTCGGTAAAAGCAAAATATTTTTGCACTGTTAAAAACTAAAACTAAAATCTGTACGAATATTATTCCTCTTTCCTTTTTTTCAAATGTTCCTTTTGTTTTTGTTTTTACTACACAGAATACACTAGCAGGGTAGTCCATAGATATAATTTAAAAACAGATATGTGTAATTGGGAGTTTCCCTGCCTTTATTCCCAGGCATAAAGAATATGCCTGCAATACATGAGACCCAGGTTTGATCCCTGTGTCAGGAAGGTTCCCTGGAGAAGGGAATGACAACCTATTCCATTATTCTTGCCTGGACAATTCCATGGACAAAGGAACCTGGTGGGCTACAGTCCATGGGGTCGCAAAGTGTCGGACATGACTGAGTGACTTAACACTTTCATATTTTCATACATAATTGGGCTGTGCTTAAAATTTGTTTTATTCAAGATATACAGCCAGGAAAGCATGTTGGGAGCATGCTGCAATACTCTCTACAGCTTTAAGAAGTGCAGTCAGTGGGAAGGAGGTGAAGGCACCAAAGGTTATCAGTCAACACACAGCCTGACATCTTTACCCATATTAAGGGTGACTCCATTTTATAGATTGCTTCTAATTGTGTTCAGCTACCAGATTAGATGCCAGAACTTTACATCCTTTACCGTCTGAACCACCAGGGAAGCCCATATCCCTGTCCCATGCACTACAAGTTGGCTCAGGGCAATCCCATGGATGGACTGTATCCAGCTCCTTTGCAATGAGGGTTGAGCTTGGGAAGAAAAACACAGAAGGGGAGCCCTGTTTTCTGATGAACTCTCACAACGCCTCCCTGACCTGGCTGGGTGGACCCTAACACTGCCTTGTGTGGTCCCCGATTACACTCTCCCCCTGCCACCTAGGCTAAAAGCCCTTCCATCATCAGCACAGCTAATCCAAGTATCAACAGAGGAATCAGGAATAGTTAATATAATCCCCTCACAGTCTCATAAACTAAGGGAAAGATTGTCTAGAGGCTCAAGGATTGCACGAGCTGTTTGACGATGAACAGCTATAGGCACACCTTTTGGAATCGGAATCATCTGCCCCCTACCTCTTCTGGGTGGAATTTGGGAACCTCCTCCTCCTAGGAGTTCATGTGCCAGGCTTGTTTTCAAGCCTGATGAGAGCAAGTGCTCATCTCTGCAGTTAACTGGCAAAACTGACCTACCTAGAAAGCTTTCTTCAATTCATCCTCTCTGATGTCATTTTGGAGGGCCTTTGACTGGGTCTTTGAGTGTCTTTGTGCAGTGAATGGGGGTTCCCAGGTGCTGCAGTCGTAAAGAATCAGGAGACATGGGTTTGATCCTTGGGTTGGGAAGATCCCCTGGAGAAAGAAATGGCAACTCACTCCAGTATTCTTGCCTGGACAATTCCATGGACAGAGGAGCCTGGTGGGCTACAGTCCATGGGGTCACGAAGAGTCAGACGTGACTGACTGAGCATGCGTACTTGCTGTCAGTGACAGAGAGCCTGAGTATTCAGGGTTAACTGATTAACCTTTCAGTCTGTAGACACCTCCTCTGTTACATCAATTGTTTTCCCAGGATTTGTCCTCATATTACAGGACAAAGCCTATCCCAAGCCCTGGCCTCTCTTGACTTCATCTTCCTCACTGATCTGGTTTTTTAGTTCCCACTTCTTTCTCCAATCTCAGAAGAACCTTAGGCTAAAACACAATTGTTCTTGAGGATGGTGGCAGGTGACTTAAAAAGCAGGAAGGGCTTTTTCTATTTCTCTTTTAAAGACAAGTTCTAAGAGAAAAAGCAAACCAAATCTGAGGGGATGCAAGCGAGAAGAGATGTTATGACCGGGAGTGGAGGTGTACAGTCTGCAGTAGGCAGGGGGAAACTTCAAGGATAATAGAAATATTCTTTCACTTGATCTGGGTCATCACAACACAGCCATACCCATGCTAAAACCTCATTGAGCTGTGCACTTGAGATTTGTGTGCCTTAAGGTATAAAGATTACATCAAATTCTAAAAGGAAAATAAAATTACAATTAGCTACATTCTTCAGGGTGTGGGTGTTGAGAAGCTGCTAAGACAGAGAAGCAGCTGAGGTCACGGGGAGCCATCAGCAGCTGAGCAGACATTCTACTCCTTCCCAGACACAATCCCACTCAGGTTTGCTGGACTGTGTGGAAATCACTGGATGGACTGAGCCAAGATCAACTTTAAATAGAACCTAGAATTTAAAAAATCTGCCTTGAACGCTGTTGTAAACCAGACCCAATGCCCAGTGATCCGAGGGTATTATCTCATTTAATCCCCAAAGTAATCCTGGGGTGGGGGTATTATCCCCAGCACATAGATAAGGACCTGAGCCCCCAAGGCTGGGGAGGTTGTCCAGGGTCACATTGCACATCTTGAAACAAGCCTGAAGCCTTCTCCACAGTCCCACATTGGTCCCTCTCTTAGAATGTCCTGGTGGACAGTTTTTTTCATTCCAAAATGTGACTGTTTATCTTTGCCAATTGGGCATTTCATTCCTTACTCTATATTGTGGCAACAGAAAAGTGACATACTGATAGATCCCGGGGATGGGCTCCCTGAGAAACGTTGCTCTGGAGACTTTGCCCTCCTTCCCCTCGCCAATGAGGAAAAATGGAATTTTAAAAGTCTCTAATTTAGTACCTTTAAGTCTTGAGCCCTGTGGCTCCCCTTCAGTTCTCTGAAATGGTTGGCAAGCCAGCACCTGAGGTATTTCCTCAGCAGCCTCTGATCTCTCAGGAGGGGACACTAACTTTTCAAAGGTATATGTGAACAGGGGAGAAGGCAAATCTTCTCAGAGAATGTCACACTGGCATCTTTACATAGTTGCTTTTTAAGACCCCAGTGCTTTTGGTGTTTTGGATTCTTGCATACACATTGGCAGTGCCCATCCTGTTCTCCTAATGAGGAGAGTAAGACGCCTTGAATTGTCAGGGGCCCTACAATATGTTGTGTATGGCACAGCAGTGGCAGCTGAGAGCCTGTTCTATATCCTGTTCTGCCTCTTAGTTTTCTCAAGTCCATTAGCAAATTACTTCACCTTTTCCCACTTTGTAAAATGAAGATGGTTACTGCATCGAACAACAGCAACAATAACAAGACAATCATCCTTATCCTTGGGGGACTGGTCCCAAGGATATGGGATGCCATATATGTATGCCATATATGGGATGCCATATATGTATATGTATGCCATATATGCCCTAACCCTAACCCTAACCCTACATATGCCCCCTGCATGTACCCAAATTCTCGGATGCTCAAGTCCCAAGTCGGCCCTCCACAGCTGCAATCCCACATCCAGAGAGGATTCACCCCACGTGATTCATGTAGTACTGTGCCTATTTATTGAAAAAATCTACCTATAAGTGGACCGGCATAGCTCAAACCCGTGTTGTTCAAGAGTCAACAGTACTCTTAATTGGGCTGGTTCTATATGCCAGGCACTTTTCACACCTGGACTTGTTTACAACATTCTTACAACAACTATATGAACTCAGAACCACTGTCTTCCCCTCTTCAGAGATTAATAAACCGAGACACGGGTCCATATCAAGTTACAGAGTCAGGATCTAATCCAGTCTCCCTGATCCAGAGCCTAATGTCTTAACTGCGATACTTCTATTTCCACCTCACAGTGTCACTGGGAGACATTTTTAATATTCGTGACAGGACTTTGTAAACAATTAAGCAAAATAAAAATATTTATATCATTATTATTCTTCTAACTACAGACAAGGAGAGTTAGAAATGGGACACTGTCCATACCTTTGAGAAAGGTATAGTCTCAAAGATTCTAAATCACACACACGTACACACCAAAATATAAACCAAAAAAGCCCCACNTGACAGGACTTTGTAAACAATTAAGCAAAATAAAAATATTTATATCATTATTATTATTCTAACTACAGACAAGGAGAGTTAGAAATGGGACACTGTCCATACCTTTGAGAAAGGTATAGTCTCAAAGATTCTAAATCACACACACGTACACACCAAAATATAAACCAAAAAAGCCCCACTGCGTCAAGCACACAATCAACAAAAACTGTATCGGGAAATAGGACATGTGTCCAGGGTATGCTGGACTTTTTAGACCATCTGGAGCCCAAGGGCACTCATGTGAATATACCTCCCAGGAGTATTCTGATCTGACAAGGTGGGTGAAGCCCTCCTGGTGGGGAACAGCCTATTACATCTCAGGGGGACCTGGGGATGGAGGCAGATCACGTAAGCCGGTCATAGTGCTTACTAAGAGGCAACAGAGAGGTGAGAAAGGTGCTTGCTTGCCAGGGGCCTATGAGACCTCATTATCTAATGCTCTGATTATATTTGCAACAGTGTAATGAACCACCGTGGCTGTCTGACAAGAGACGTGATGGGATTCCAAACACATCTGAGGACAGCGGCTCATCACAAACATGGGTGAAGAAAACAGCCCAAGGTGAGGAGTGTGATGCTAATAATTCAGGGACAAGACAGATACACTTCCAGAGAGGAAGAATCTGTGATGGACTGGGGAATGATTAAAGAGGAAGAATTCCCCCAAGGGAGCCCAACCCTTTGAGGACTGGACAGCACAATGCTCCTGCTGCCCCGCCATAGTAGGCATGCCATGTATATTCATGCCTAAGCAGATGTTCTGAAGGGCAGAATGGGTACAGGATGCAAAGGAAAAGGAGTTGAGGTTTAGAGTCATAGTACCATTGACGATCATGTGACATTGAAGAGATGACATTCAGGAAAGAAATGATCCTGGGTAAATTTGGAAGTGGCAGGTACAAACAGAGAAACAAGATGTGAGGTTCAAAAACTATGAGAAGTCAGGAATAGATGCCTTTTGTGGACAGGTGGGTATCATTTGCAATTCTGATTTTCCAGGCAACAGCAGATTACTCTGGCTAATTTATGTAGAAATTAATTCACTGAAATGAGAGCTTTAATTCAGAGTCCCTGGGGAGTTGGAGCACCAGGCAGAGAACATCTGTTGCCATCCCTCAGACCCCTAACCCTGCAGGTATGGGGTGTTGGGCAGCCCTTTTTGCATCCCTGGAACAATTGCCACTTGCTCTACACCATGAAGAATCCTTCACACTCTCTGACTTTTGTGTCAGAGAACCCCAGATGCTGCGTCTAATGGACAGAACCTAGGTCGTTACCACATTCAGGCAGCAAGAGAGCCGAGAGAGCACTGGAACCGCTATCACAGGGAGGGGCCTTGCTGCTGGCAGGATGACTGCTGTGAGGAAGGAGGTTCAGACACTTCAGGCCACACCACACACATTTATTTCAGAGAAGAGAGGTGAGAGAGATCAATTCAGAGCCTGCAGTGCTGGGGGTTCACCCATCAGACCTGGCTTCATCCACGGAGAGAGTAAATGGATGTCATTGTGGTATATCCAACCCTTGATGTGTGCAGACTGTCTTCCTTCAGCCCCAGTTTAATGCCTGTAATTAAGAGTCATCCGTTTACAACAAGAAACTCTTCCAGTTTCAAATGTAAATATCCCCGGAAAGAAGCACACTTCACTTTGCTGTCACTATAGACTTTTCATGCATTAACTTTCAGGGCTGGGGGTTAAAAGCCAGCCCAGAAGGTCAGCAGCACCCTGGGCCAAATATAAATCCCTTGTAAAGATCTGTAACCAGTCTTCCCTTGCTTGGGGACTCCTGCCCCTTCCGCCACCAAGTTTCTTTTCACAAAGTCTCCTAAGTCACCAGATCAGTTTGTCAGAAGACATCCAATATGGTCAGTGTTTCGATAAGAGAGAAAGGGCAGAGTGGAGAGAGAGGAGATCCATTCGTGTGTGTGTTGCTCCTCCCATGTGCGATGCTGTGAGGATGGGGTTTGAATTCCTATTTCACTGATGCTGGAAATGAACCTGGGGGATATGACTTGCCCAAGGCCACATAGCTGGGATGGTGCAGAGATAGGGTTCAAAAATCAGCTCCTGTTGGTCTCTGACACCTGGCAGCTCCCCTTGCACTATGATATCTCTCCATGGAAGGAGAAGGGACCTGAGTGCCAAAGAGTATGGAAAACATATATCTTGGTCCAGTGGGTTAGAGGAATAGAATACATTCTAGGAATATCCCAAGACTGCGCTGGCATGACTGTGCTGGGTTTCTCTGGGGAAAGGTATGCAAGAATATCTGAGAGAGAAGCCACAGAAAACCAACTCTTACTTTACAACTTCACTGGCACTGAGATGCTACTTTTCAGGTATCTTCTGGTTGCAAATAACAGAANCAATATGGTCAGTGTTTCGATAAGAGAGAAAGGGCAGAGTGGAGAGAGAGGAGATCCATTCGTGTGTGTTGCTCCTCCTATGTGCAATGCTGTGAGGATGGGGTTCAAATTCCTATTTCACTGATGCTGGAAATGAACCTGGGGGAGATGACTTGCCCAAGGCCACATAGCTGGGATGGTGCAGAGATAGGGTTCAAAAATCAGCTCTTGCTGGTCTCTGACACCTGGCAGCTCCCCTTGCACTATGATAGCTCTCCATGGAAGGAGAAGGAACCTGAGTGCCAAAGAGTATGGAAAACATATATCTTGGTCCAATGGGTTAGAGGAAT
The DNA here is from genome assembly GCA_006410615.1 of Neotragus moschatus. Taxonomy (NCBI): domain Eukaryota; kingdom Metazoa; phylum Chordata; class Mammalia; order Artiodactyla; family Bovidae; genus Neotragus; species Neotragus moschatus. The sequence continues at coordinate 1,421,937 of SJYA01001017.1, forward strand.
AGAATACATTCTAGGAATATCCCAAGACTGCCCTGGCATGACTCTGCTGGGTTTCTCTGGGGAAAGGTATGCAAGAATATCTGAGAGAGAAGCCACAGAAAACCAGCTCTTACTTTACAACTTCACTGGCACTGAGATGCTACTTTTCAGGTATCTTCTGGTTGCAAATAACAGAAACCCAACTCAACTGGCCTAGTAAAAATGGAAATCGTTGGGTACTGGGCATGGAAAACATTCCAGGAGTTCTCTCAGTCTCTCCCCATTCCTCAGCTCAGNTTAAATACTATGTTAGAACAAAGAAAAAGACTGCATTGTGCCTTGAGCTGTTAACTAAGCATAGCAAGAAACTGTCTCCCTTGAGATGACATTTACAAACGAAACATACAGAAATTGAAGACACATCTCACAATGTTTTCAGTGATATTTAACATCATACCAGACACAATCCAAGCACCTTCCAAATTTTCCTCCAACCAAATATAAACATCTTGACTCTCTTTGAAGGTTTCTGACTCAACTGCAAAAGGCAGAGAAGCCACCTGGGTGAGATTTTTGTGCTCCCAGCAGCAGCAAAACTAGCTGAACCATCACAAGCTCCGCGATCTGGCCATAAATTAAATGCACGCACGTCTTTGTCAGCAAATACCTTTGAAAAATGTATGGAAAACATTGGTGACAATTTGAAGAGAGAAACACGAGAAAGATTCCCACAGCGTGGGGGTTAGCTCGGTTCTCTGGGGTGATGGGTTCATAACAGTTCAGTCTGTGGCATTTCCTAGATTCCATCTCTGTAATGACACACACAAAGTGCAAGTTTCTGTGTGAGTCAATTAACGAAAGATTTACAGTAAATTCATATTCAGAACTGAACGGCTTCTTAAATGAGAATCTAGCCAGAGGGGATCTGTCTGAATGTAGCTCCTGATGCAGTGGCTGCTCTGCCTGAATCAAAGCAGGGTTTGGGAGATACAGTAACAGAGCCAGGAGCACCTAAAAATTCACCCGCTCCATCACACCGGCCAGTGACTGTAGCAAGACTGTAGCACCAAAGCCTTCAGGATACCAACTGTGAAAAGACAAGGAACACATCTGAGTCAGTTCCAGTGAGGTGGATTAACCTAGAGCCTGTTGTACAGAGTGAAGTAAGTCAAAAAGAGAAAAACAAGATTGTATATTAACGCATACAAATGGAATCCAGAAAAACGGGACTGATGAACCTATTTGCCAGGCAGGAATAGAGACAGAAACACAGCAGACAGACTCTGGACACAGCAGGGGAAGGAGAAGGCAGGACGAACTGAGACGTCGCATCGAAACATATATATTACCATATGCATGATAGCTAACGCAAGTGTTCGTCACTCAGTCCAACTCTTTGCAACCCCACGGGCTGTAGCCCACCAGGCTCCTCTGTCCATGGAATTCTCCAGGCAAGAATATTAGAGTGCGTAGCCATTCCCTGCTCCAGAGGATCTTCCTGGCCCAGAGATGGAATCTGGGTCTCTGGCATTGCAGGCAGATTCTTTACCAGGGAAGCCCAAAATAGCCAATGGAAAGTTGATATGTAACCCAGAGAGCTCAGCTGTACTCTGTGATAGCCGGGAGGGGTAGGAGGGGGGCCGGGGGCTGGGTGGGAAGGTTCAAGAGGGAGGGGACCTATGTATACTTATGGCTGATTCACGTTGTTGTATGGTAGAAGCCAACAGAACATTACAAAGCAATTATTCTCCAATTAAAAATAAATTAAATAAAATCTTAAAAAGCAAAAAAAAAAACCCCATAAGGTATTTAAAATACAGTTGCACCTTTTTTTTTAGACTTTTTTGACGTGGAATATTTTAAAGTCTTTATTTAATGTGTTGCAATACTGCTTCTGATTTATGCTTTGCTTTTTTTGGCCACAAGATAGGTGGGATCTCAGCTTCCCATGCAGGGACTGAACCTGCAGCCTCTGCATTGGAGGCTGAGGTCTTAACCAATGGACCCTGAAGGAAATCCCAATGCAGTTGCATTTTTACCTAACTTTGTGAACAAAACAGTCAGTGACCACTATCTTCTGGGACACCCAGAAGTTTGCTGGTTATCGAGTGTCAAAGAACTTTAGAGGAGTTACAAATATAAAAATATATCATGCATTCTTTTTTTGAGTTCAAAATTTGATGACCTATTTATTCTTAGCTGATAGGTGACTATCAAGAGCATATGGCATCCAGAAGATATTTTCAGGAAAAATAAACATACTTAATTTGTTCCCTCAAGGTACAGATGACATTTTAACAGTGGATGAGAAAGCAATGTTTTCTCCAAAAAAGAGAAGTGTTCTACTGGAGAGGCATTTTGAAAATGGACGTTGAGAAACATTTCCATGATTAATGATTTGTTGCTGAAAGTGCTGTAGTTTGATTTATAAAAATTCATATCTGCACACTTCAAAAACTTGGAAATGGATCTGTCTAGTCTTTTAAACATTTTCCAAATGAAGAATTTCGACAGGCTTTGAACCTATTTGTTAAAAATATTAAAATATGGCACCTTTCAGTTAGTTTACAAGAACAAGTGGCTGACATCATGAGAAATGGAAATTTAGTTTCTGAATTTTAACAAAAACCTTTGCATAATACATGGATAAGATTGAAAAATGAGAGTCATAATTTAGTAAGCACCGTCATCTATGAACTTCTTCCGCTTGGCTCTACACATCTCAAGGTACCTTTTCAGCTACTAAGCCCAAGAATAAGTGAATTAAAACCAGACGTTTGAATTACTGTAACACAAAGTATTAAATCAAGATTTTGAAAATAGTAAAATATATCGCCTCACACTGCTCTGATTGAAAATATGACTAGTCATGATATTTTAATGAGAACAAAAAGGTCTCCTATGCTATTAGAAGAAAGCTGAACGCCGAAAAATTGATGCTTTTGAACTGTGGTTTTGGAGAAGACTCTTGAGAGTCCCTTGGACTGCAAGGAGATCCAACCAGTCCATTCTAAAGGAGATCAGCCCTGGGTGTTCTTTGGAAGGAATGATGCTGAAGCTGAAACTCCAGTACTTTGGCCACCTCATGCAAAGAGTTGACTCATTGGAAAAGACTCTGATGCTGGGAGGGATTGGGGGCAGGAGGAAAAGAGGATGACAGAGGATGAGATGGCTGGATGGCATCATCAACTCTATGGATGTGAGTTTGGGTGAACTCCAGGAGTTGATGATGGACAGGGAGGCCTGATGTGCTGCGATTCATGGGGTGGCAAAGAGTCAGACACGACGGAGCGACTGAACTGAACTAAACTGAAGTCACTCAGTCATGTCCAACTCTTTGCAATCCGATGGACTGTAGCCCATGAGGCTCCTCCATCCATGAGAATTTCCAAGCAAGAATACTGGAGTGGGTTACCATTTCCTTCTCTAGGTGATCTTCCTGACCCAGGAATCAAACCTGGGTTTCCTGCCTTGCAGGTAGACACTTTACCGTCTAAGCCACCAGGGGAGCCCAACAATGTTTAAAGTAGGGCTCAAAAAGCAGGAAGCATAAAAGAAAAAAAATACTAAATTTATTTCATTAAAGATGTTATTCTTTAAAAGACATCATTAGTAAAATGAATATATTTGCAAATAAGATTTTGAGAGAATATATTTGCAGAAATGTATACACTGAAAGACTTGTATTCAGAATATATAAAAAATTATTTCAACTCAACAAACAGAACATAAACTACCAAATAAAACATTGGCAACAGATTTGAAAATATATTTCATCAAAAAAAAGGCAAGCAAATACATGAAAAGATTCCCCAAACCATTAACCATTAAGGAAATATAATTTAAAACCAAATGATGTATCATCATATGGGCTTCCCTTATAGCGTAGGTGGTAAATAATCCACCTACAATGAAGGAGACCACAGTTCGATTCCTGGGTTGGGAAGATTCCTTGGAGAAGGGAAAGGCTACCTACTCCGGTATTCTGGCCTGGAGAATTCCATGGACTATATAGTCCATGGCGTCACAAAGAGTCAGACATGACTGAGTGACTTTCACTTTCACTTTTCATTTCATCATCATACATCTACCAGAATGACTAAATTTAAGAGAGTGACAATATCAACTGAGTTGGAAAGAGTATAGAGAAATCTCACTTATTGTTGTTGGGAATGCAAAATAATATAGTCATATTGAGGAAAGATTGGCAACTTCCCAAGAGCTAAGTGATTACCATAAGACCTAGCAGTTCTATTTATAATAATACATATTTGCCCAAGAGACATGAAAATACATATTCATGCAAAGCCTTTTCAGCTTTATTAATAAGATCCCCAAACCAAAAATAGTTCAAGTTTCCATCAACACATGAATGAATAGACAAATTATGGCATAGCCATGCAATGGGACAGTATTTAGCAATGGGATAGTATTTAGCAATGGGACAGTATTTAGCAAGGAGAAGGAATGAACTCATGATCTAGTACTGCATCATGTAGGGTTTAAAAAGCACAAAAGACTATATGCCCTATGATTCTATTTATATAATACTGTAAGATAAGCAAANAATGGGACAGTATTTAGCAATGGGATAGTATTTAGCAATGGGACAGTATTTAGCAAGGAGAAGGAATGAACTCATGATCTAGTACTGCATCATGTAGGGTTTAAAAAGCACAAAAGACTATATGCCCTATGATTCTATTTATATAATACTGTAAGATAAGCAAAATTCTGGTAATGTAAAATAGATCAGTGGTTGCCAGGAGTTTGGGGGCTGGAAAGGAGATTGACTTTAAAGGGCCGTAAGGCAATATTTGGAGTACTGAAAATGTCCTGTACTTATTTTGGTGGTAGTTACATGACTGCTACCTTTATCAAAACTCATTAAATTGTACATCTAAAGTAGATGCATTTTATCATATATAATTTATCTCAATAAGCTGCCTAAATCCAAGATATCCACATCCATAAAACATGGAAGTAAGAAAGATGCTATAAGCCAGAGGTAAGCAAACTTTTTCTGGCAAAAACTGGGCAATAAATATTTTATCTCTAGCATGTACATAGTCTCTGTCACAACTATGCAACTCTGAAGCTCCAAAACAGGTATAGACAGTCGGTAAATGAATGCTATGGCTATGTTTCAATAAAACATTATTGAAGACACAGAAATTTACATTTCATACAATTTCCACATGTCCTGAAATATTACTCTTCCCTGAATTCCCAGCTATTTAAAATTGTAAAAACCCATTTCCCCACTTCCCCCAACCATTTAAAACTGTAAAAACCAAGACTTCCCTGGTGATCCAGTGGCTAAGACTCCACACTCCCAGTGTAGGGAACCTGATTTTGATCTCTAGTCAGGGAATTAGATTCTCATCCTGCAACTAAAGATCTTGCATACTGCAGCAAAGATCAGAGATCCTGCATGCTACAACTAAGGCCTGGCACAGCCAAATAAATAAATGCAAAAATTAAGTAAATATCAAAGAAAAAATGTAAAAACCATTCTTAGCTAGCAGGCCATACAAAAACAGATAGTGAACCAGATTTGACCCACAGACTGTAGTTTGCCAACTCCTTCTATAAACATGTTAGTAAAAATATAACAGTTATCATGACTATATCAAAGAGATAATGATTCAGGTGAAATTTCTAATATTCCATTCATGTTTACATGTTAGAGATCTGTTTAGATGAGAAATAACAAGGTCTGTTTTTATGTGTTCTTTAATAGTAGATTTTTGTCTGCTATATTAATATTACTTTTGGAATAAAAGTGAAAGTGCTATTCAATCAGTCACATCAGACTCTTTCTGACCCATGGACTGCAGNTTACATGTTAGAGATCTGTTTAGATGAGAAATAACAAGGTCTGTTTTTATGTGTTCTTTAATAGTAGATATTTGTCTGCTATATTAATATTACTTTTGGAATGAAAGTGAAAGTGCTATTCAATCAGTCACATCAGACTCTTTCTGACCCATGGACTGCAGCCTTCCAGGCTTCTCTGTCCATGGAATTCTCCAGACAAGAATACTGAAGTGGATAGGTATTCCCTTCTCCAGGGATTTTCCTGACCCAGGGATAGAACCCAGATCTCCCACAGTGCAGGCAGATTCTTTATCTTCTGAGCCACCACGGAAGATCAAAATGTTAGATATACATATAAATTCATTTTCTCTTGTAAAAAAAATTTTTTTTACTACCTTTAAATGTTTTTTAAAAGCTTTAANATTCCCTTCTCCAGGGATTTTCCTGACCCAGGGATAGAACCCAGATCTCCCACAGTGCAGGCAGATTCTTTATCTTCTGAGCCACCACGGAAGATCAAAATGTTAGATATACATATAAATTCATTTTCTCTTGTAAAAAAAATTTTTTTTACTACCTTTAAATGTTTTTTAAAAGCTTTAATTAATACTCTGTCCAAATCCCACATTTCCACTCGCATTTTCCCTCTTTGCCTCCAATTCTTAAAGTGACAACAGGGTTTTTGAATTTGTTTTATACTCTGGAATGTTCTTCCCCCATATGACATCATTTCCTATAGGTTTCTGCTGAAAAGGCTTCTTATTACTAAAACCTTCAATAGCAAGCTGCTTGCCTGGTCCTTTTATTCTCCTTCCCTTTTGCTCAGTAGCATTTACTGTCATTTGTCATATTATATCCGTACTTGTTTAATGTTTACTTATTTTTTTGTCTTTTTTTAACTAGAATAAGTTCCAAGAAAGTGGAAGTGAAGTTAAAGTGTTAGTTGCTCAGTCATGTCTGACTCTGCAACCCTATGGACTCCCCAGGCTGCTCTGTCCATGGAATTCTCCAGGCAAGAATATTGGAGTGGGTTATCATTCCTTTCTCCAGGGGATCTTCCAAACCCGGGGATCAAACCCAGATCTCCTGAATTGCAAGCAGGTTCTTTACTGTTTGAATGGTTGGACATGACTTAGTGATTAACACTTTTACTTTCAAGCTCCATGAAGGCAGACTTTGCATCTGTCCATGCTGTGTAATCACAGTGCTTAAACTGTGTCTGGAAAATAGGATTTGCTGAATGACTAATCTGGGAAGACACTAAAGAGGATGTTTTCCCTGGAAACATCATCCAACAAGTCATAAAGAGAGCAAAGCCATTCTGAGGACCACTGGCCCGAGACACGCAAGGATGGTAGGATAAAACACAGATTCACACCAGCCAGATGGCCCTGCCAGTTAAGGGGGTGAGCAAATCTCATTAAAGGAACTGGGTGCTACAGATCCCTGAGAACCCCCTAATAGAAAGATCTTTTTTGAGGGAAATACATCTTGCAAAATTCTGAGCAATTTTCATAGTGGAAACTTTCAGTAACCATGTCTTCTACTGAGAACATAATGGACATTTCTTTTTTCTTTAGGTTAACTAAACTCCTTTCTAATATTTTCTTGTTGAAATGCTTGCATATAAAAAGGGCAGAATATTTAGTAGGAGGATATTTTCCACATATTCCTTCACAAAGCCCATTTCCCTGTCTCAGAGTTGCAGTGTCAAACTGTAGAAATCTATGCTTTTGAAGTTCTTGACATATAATGTTGACATTTTCAGACTTTCTGTTCTATGATGAAAGATTAGAATGATGGTGGTGAACAAGGATGACCTATAGAAAGACATTTTCTGAAGTGGTAAAAACTTTTTTTAATGGATGGAGAATTTTTCTTTTAAATTATGAGTTGACCATTAAAAAAAAAAAGAAAACAGATCAAAGAAACATACAAGTGGGTTTTCATTTTATTTTTGTTTTTTAAAAAATCTCATAAGAATTCATAAATACGGACTTTGAGCAAATTCGTGTTTAAAACATATTCCTTTCTTGCACACAAAATATTTTCATGGGAAAAATAGGGTCCATATTTTCTTATTACTTAAGAATTTTGTCCAAATGAATCTAGTGTTGACAAATAAAAATGAATCTGGGGTTGATACATAAAAATTAGAGCTTGACTAAGTGAATTCAGAGATTGTTGTCTAAATATTTGCTGGGATAAATTGGGAATTTGGGATTAACAAATATACAGTATTGTATATAAAATAGAAAAACAAGCATACAGCATAGAGAGCTATAGTCAATACCTTGTGATAACCTATGATGGAAAAGAATCTGAAAAGAATATATATATCTGAATTGCTTCACTGTACACCTGAAACCAAGACAACATTGTAAATCAACTGTACTTCAATAAAAAAATTAAGATCAAAATGAAAAAAAAATGCTTGTTCTGACTCTTGGCCTTAAAGAACATTAATAAGTTCTCTCTCTCTCCCTCTCTGCTAAGTATGATATTTACTTGAACCTGAGACACATTTTTTTGCATTTTAACATTTCTGAAATCAGAACATCTTATAATGCATGGTGTCTCCCAATTATACTTGCCAGCAATTTTTCTTTCTTTGTAGTACATAAAATAATATTGAATCACACACTTGAAATCATCCTAGATTTCGTGAAATTAGATATACACCAAGTTTGGTTTTTATTTTTATTCTATTCCCAATCAGGGGCGATTTCTCCTCCAAACACCAGCCCCTTACCCCTTGATTGCTTATGAAGTTTACAGCCAAGCTCTCAACACATACAAAACAAGACAATATTATTGACTCCTTGTCTTCACCACAATGGTACTTTTGTAATTATTAAGGCTCAGTACTTCTAAATGGATAAATTTTATCTTATATTTTCAGAACATATACTTTCATAACTCACAGGAACAAAGTTATTATTAGCAAGCACCTATTTAGCTTGAGTTGCTGTGAATGTCTCAGCCTTAATAAAATTTCTTCCCTTTCTTGGTTTCCTTTTTTCTGTAGTCAGGTTTCTTACCTACTGATCGCTTAGATGATTAGTCTTAATTTAATCCAGGATTTGGTTTAGGAAATAGTATAATATTTATGTCTTTTTACACATGTCTGGCAACTACTTCTCCTGCAAGGAACGTCAGCACTGATTAAATGTTAAGGGTGATGGGCTGGGAGCACCTTGCTTCAGGCTCAGGCCCCCAAAGCACAGGTCAGACCACATGGGAAGGATGTGGGCTCTGGAGCCAGCAACTTGAGTTTGAATCCTGCCTGTGCCATTTGCTAATTGTGTGAATTAATATGCAAAATTGGAACAAGAGTAACTATCCCACAAGGTTATTTTAAACATTGGGTGTGTGGAAAGTCTTTGATCATAGGAGGGACTTGAGAAATAGTGATTAAAAGCATTGTTCTCCATCTTGTATAAGAGAAGATGAACCCAGGAGAAATTTGAGGAGTTGCTCCATTTTTTAGCCTCCTCCTATATTTTCGTTTGTCCCTTTTAGATCTCAGGGTTTTGATACTTACCCTTTTTCCCTGTCCCTGTCTACAAGTTTAGAATTGCTCTCAGCTGGATACCATTTATCACTATTTACATTTGTCTGTTATCATCTATTTACCTTGCAACATGAATTTAAAGTGAAACAGACAGGCCTGGATTGGAATTCTGGCTCTACTACCCACCATCAGGGTTCTCCAGAAAAACAGAACCAATAGGATATGTACATATACGTGTGGGGGTGTGTATATACGTGCATATGTGTATATGCACCTCCCCACACACATACATAGAATTGGTTCGTATGACTATGGAGACCGCTGCTGCTGCTGCTGCCAAGTCATTTCAGTCGTGTCTGACTCTGCGTGACCCCATAGATGGCAGCCCACCAGGCCCCCCGTCCCTGGGATTCTCCAGGCAAGAACACTGGAGCGGGTTGCCATTTCCTTCTCCAATGCATGAAAGTGAAAAGTGAAAGTGAAGTCGCCCAATCATGTCTGACTCTTACCCACCCCATGGACTGCAGCCTATCAGGCTCCTCCATCCATGGGATTTTCCAGGCAAGAGTATTAGAGACTGAGAAGTCCCCAAATTAGCAGGGTGAGTCAGAACCTGCAGACCAAGGAGAGCCAATGGTGTAGCTCCAGTCTGAAGGCCAGCAGGCTCAAGACCCAGGAAGTGTGGAGTTTCAGTTCAAATTTGAAGGTAGGAAAAAAGCCTGTGTCACAGTTCAAAGGCAGTTAAGCTGGAAGAATTCTCTTTTACTCATTGAAAGGTTGGCCCTTTTGCTCTATTCAAGACTTCAACTGATTGGATGAGGCCCACCCACAACAGGGAGGGCAATCTTGCTTTACTCAGTCTACTGATTTAAACATTAATCTCATTCAGTATGTCATCCCAGAATAATGTTTGATCAAATATCTGGTCAAACATTGAAGTTGATGTGTAATTAACTATTGCAATCTGTCTGAGTCTTACTATCCTTTTTGTAAAAAGGAGATAATAATCCTATTATATCATGGCTAATTGGGACCATTGGGATCATATATTCAAGTTTCTTGGTATTCAATATGGCCAATTTTTCCTTCTCACTTTCCTTCCACAGTCAGTATTTCAGGCATGTGTGAACAGGTCAAGGGCTTGTTTTGATCTTTTATGTCCTTTCCTTTGCCCCTATAACCCTGTTACACTCACAGTCCATCCCAGCTCAACTCGATCTCCCAAACAAAATGTCAACAAGTCATCTTCACAATTTAAACAGTCCTTCTCCTGTAAACTACCTAGCAAAAAGAACAGACCCAATTTTACATTTGGGGAAGAGTCCTGTCCCATAATCTGATGTATCTCAGTCCACAGTGAACAGTTTCCTTCCCCGTCTTTGAGGTTCCTTTGCAATGCAAAGTAAATCCATCAGTCAAAGCAGCCAAAACTTTCTCCAGCCTGGAACAGTGTGTCAGTAGCACGGCTGCTCGAGTTACCCTTCATCTCTCTCGAAATGCAGATTTCTTGGGGAGTAAGCACTGGGCATTTTACTCACTCGGTGCTAGGTGAGTGCAATCATACATCACTTCAAATCACTCTGTGTTTTCTTCCTCAATATTCCACTTGGGCCTCTGTTTACATGATTACCACATCATCCTTCCAAATTGCACCTTAAATTCCATTCTGTTTCTTTCCACTGTTACAATTTCCAGATTATAGTGATTTCTTTCCAGTGTGCTTAATCTTGAGTAAATCAATATAGCTGTACTATTTTCCATTCGTTTGATCTTAAGTGAATTGAATCTTGTTCTCATTTGAGAGGGGGATGTTATTGTGTAACGCCACTCAGAGGACAGTGACTAAAGCGTGCTGATCTGCATTACCCTCAACCCAACAATATCTTCTCACTTCTCATTGACCTTTGCTACGATCACTTTAGATATAAATTTTAGTGTTCATTTCACTTTGAGGGCCACTCACTTCATCAAAATCAAAAGAAAAGGAGAAACAGGCAACTAAATACTTGTCTTTTCTTAGTAATATTAAAATAACCACAATCCACAGAAGAAAATATCTTCCTTCTTGTTTCAATAAAGTGTAATTACAGATCTTGAATTTAAATCCAAGTCATCCTGTCTCAAATAATATATTCAGTCCAACTGTACATATTTCTTCCCTTTGATTCCTTTCGGAAAAATGTGATGTATACAGCCAAGGTTCACAGCTGGTATCAGAAAATCAGCTTATAATGAGAAAGTCTAAACTTTCAGAAGACCACTGGTCTACCACTTCTCACACTCCTGATACTTAAAATAATAAACATAAAGGCTGAAGGTAATTTTGACTAAAAAATCGAAACAAAAATATTTTCTTGGAAATGAGTCACCTTTTGACTGAACTAAATAGCTCTGCACCCATAGCCAGTGTTTTTTGCCTTTGGTGGAATCCTTGGCCACGTGGTAAGGTACTTGGTCCCAAGTTTCTGGCCTTGTAACTAGAATGAGGTGGTGGCAGAGAGGAAGGCATAGGTTAGGAGCAGTTAGCCACACTATCTACATCTTTCTTTCCTGGCTACTCTCTGAACACGCGGTTCTTGTCAGTAAGTCTTTGCTTTGCTCTCTGAAGACTTGAATCTCCACTTGCAATCACTATTCATCTACTTCATTCCAAGAAAACAGGCCACATCATGTTTGTGTTTACAATGATTCTTTGCTGTTTCCAGTTTTAAGAGCAAAGTTCAAGTGTTATGACTCTGCTTAGCAACTCTTGAATAAAGAAATTGGAGCCCAGGAGGAAAGCAGCATCCGCAGCAAATGACTTAACCCCATACATACTCTGCTCGATGATAACTTTGCGTGTGGCCTCCCCTTCCTATTGACATCCTCCCTGAGGATAGACACCCTATGAGGATTCTTCCTACTTAGCATCTACTGAACAATCTTTTCATCTTATACACCCCGAATCATTTCAGGCACCTCCTGTGCTGGGTCAAATACCCCACCCCTAGATTCCCTAATTCATAATTGGCCATTTTGTCCCAAAACACTAATCCCGAGCCTTTGCTCCTAGAGATGTTTACCAGCCTGGTTATTGCTTCTTTACTTTAACTGACAATTCAAAACTCACCTCCAATCCCAGTAGGTCTGTGTTTTGCTTAGCAAAATTCACATGACAGCTTGTGAGATCCTATCTCCATTCTAACGGAAGAAAACTTATATCAAAAAGATACATTAGGAGATAGAATGGTCTGTATGGTTCATGCAAATGGTTAACTCGTGCTCTTTCATTCATTCATTCGTTTATCCATTTATCTATCAAATGTGTTTTGAGAGCCTACTATGTGCTAGATATTGTTCCACCTATGAGAATACAGCTGTGAATCAAGTAGTCATGTACCATGCTCTTATGAAGATTATAGTCACACACTGGGGGTGGGAGTGGGCTGTTGGAGAGGTCATCAAAAACAAATGCACAAAGAAACAAGGACATTTCAGATTTTATCATGATTACCACTATGAATAAAACCTAACAGACCAATGTGGTTTTAAAAAAGGGGGGAATGAGAATCACTTTTTTTTTCAATTTTTTAAAAAATATAAACATTAGTAAAGAAAAAAATTTTTGCTCCTATTTGTGTGTGTGTGTCTGTTTATGTAGTCATAACACTTGAGATCTACACTCTTAGCAAAATTTAAGTATACATTAGAGTATTATGAACTATAATCATTATAGTGTACATTAGATCCCCAGAACTTATTCATCTTTTAACTGGAAGTTTTTACTCTTTGACCAGTATCTCCCCAGTTTTCCAAACCCCAGCCCTGACAACTATTGTTCTACTCTGGTTCTGAATACAACTCTTTAAAATTCCACGTATAAGTGAGATTGTGCAGTATTTGTCTTTCTGTGCCTGGTTTGTTTCACTTAGCAAAGTTTTCCATGTTGTTGCAAAAGCCAGGACTTCCTTCTCTTTTGTGGCTGAACGTATGTATATACCATGTTTTTTATCCATTCATCCACTGATGGACACTTAGGTTGTTTCCATATCTTGGCTATTATGAATATTGCTGCAATGAACATGGAAATACATATATCTCTTCTATATACTGTTTTTATTGCTTTGAAAATATATGCCCAGAAGTGGAATTGCTGAGTAATATGGTAGATCTGTTTCTGATTTTTTGAGGAAACTCCATACTACTTTCCATAATGGTTGTACCAATTTACATTCCTATTAACAGTGTACAAAAATTCTGTTTTCTCCTTACTCATTGTAAGCATTTATCTATGAGGTGGTATCTCATTGTGGTTTTGATTTGCATTTCCTTGATGATTAGTGATGTGGAGCACCTTTTCATACGTTCCTATTAGCCATTTGTATGTCTTCTTTGGAAAAACGTGTATATACATTCTTGCCTATTTTGTAATCAGGTAGCTGTTGAGTTGTACGAGTTCCTGATATACTTTGTATATTAACTGCTTATCTAATACAAGATTTAAAAATATTTTCTCCATGTGAAAGGTGGTCTTTTCACTCTAGATTGCTTCCATTGCTGTACAGGAGCTTTTAAGTTTGATGTAGTCCCACCTGTAGATTCTTGCTTTTGTGGCTTCTGCTTTTAATGTTATATGTAATTCCTGCTGACACCAGTGTCAAGGAGCTTTTTGTTTATGTTTTCTTCCAAGTGTTTTATTATTTCAGGTCTTATATTCAAGTCTTTAATCAATCTTCAGTTAAATTTTGTGAGTGATGCAAGATAAGGGTCCAATATCACTCTTTTATATATGGATGTCGAGTTTTCCTAACATTTATTGAAGAGACTATTATTTCCCCATTGCATATTCTTGGTCCCTTTATTGAAGATTACTTGACCATATATGTGTGAATTTATTCTGAGCTCTTTATTCTAGTCACTTAGTTTATGTGTCTGTTTTTATTTCAGTACCATGCTCTTCGCTTTCTATAGCTTTGCAATTTAGCTTAAAACCAGGAACTGTGCTTCTTGCTTTGTTCCTCTTTCTCAAGATTACTTGTGGATTACTTGTCTTTTGTGGATCCCGAAGAATTTTAGAATTGTTTTTTTCTATTTCTGTGAAAATTGTCATTGGAATTTTTATAGGTGTTACCTTGAATCTCTATATTGTTTTGGGTAGTATAGACATTTTAACAATATTAATTCTTCCAATAATGAATATAGGATCTCTTTACATTTATTTTTGTCTTCAATTTTTTTCATCAGTGTCTTTTTAAAATCCGTTTAGCCACTCTTTGACTTTTGATTAGAGAATTTGATCTATTTATATTCAAAGTAATTATTGATAGGTAAGGACTTATTATGACCATTTTGTTAATTATTTTCTGTTTTGTAAATCCTTTGATCCCTTCTTACTCTTTGCTATCTTTTTGTGGTTTGTTGATTTTTTGTAGTGATACACTTTGATTTCTTTCTCTATGTCTTTTTTGTATCTTTTATAAGTTTTCTGCTTTGTGGTTGACTGTCAGGTTTATATAATACAGCTTATAGCATGTAGCTATTTTAAGCTGGTAATCACTAATTGCAATCTCATATACAAACTGTATACTTTTAATTCCCATTCCCTCCATAAGGTCAGTCTAGTCAAGGCTATGGTTTTTCCAGTGGTCATGTATGGATGTGAGAGTTGGACTGTGAAGAAAGCTGAGTGCTGAAGAATTGATGCTTTTGAACTGTGGTGTTGGAGAAGACTCTTGAGAGTCCCTTGGACTGCAAGGAGATCCAACCAATCCATCCTAAAGGAGATCAGTCTTGGTGTTCTTTGGAAGGACTGATGCTAAAGCTGAAATTCCAGTACTTTGGCCACGTCATGTGAAGAGTTGACTCATTGGAAAGGACTCTGATGTTAGGAGGGATTGGGGGCAGGAGGAGAAGGGGACGACAGAGGATGAGATGGCTGGATGGCATCACTGATTCGATGGATGTGAGTTTGAATGAACTCTGGGAGTTGGTGATGGACAGGGAGGCCTGGTGTGCTGAGATTCATGGGGTCGCCAAGAGTTGGACATGACTGAGCGACTGAACCGAACTGATACCACATTTTATGCTACTGATAGCACATTTTACATATTTTTATATTGTTCACCTATTAACAAATTATTGTAGTTACAATTATTTTTAATATTGTAACAGTCTTTTAACTTTTTTATAGACTTGAAAATGATTCATATACNTGGATGTGAGTTTGAATGAACTCTGGGAGTTGGTGATGGACAGGGAGGCCTGGTGTGCTGAGATTCATGGGGTCGCCAAGAGTTGGACATGACTGAGCGACTGAACCGAACTGATACCACATTTTATGCTACTGATAGCACATTTTACATATTTTTATATTGTTCACCTATTAACAAATTATTGTAGTTACAATTATTTTTAATATTGTAACAGTCTTTTAACTTTTTTATAGACTTGAAAATGATTCATATACCACCATTACAGGATTAGAATATTCTAAATTTAAGTTTGTATATACCTTTACCAGTGATTTTTAACACTGTTTTCATGTGGTTTGCTTAGCATTCTTTTATTTCAACTTGAAGGACTCCCATTAGCATTTCCTATAAGGAAGATCTAATGGTGATAAACCTCCTCAGCTTTTTTGGAGGGAATGTCTTTATTCTTCAGTCTTTGAAGGACAGTTTTGTTGCATGTAGTTTTCTTTGTTATCAGTTTTTATTTTTTGTTTCTTTTTTCCTTTCAGCAGTTTCTTCAAGTTGAAATAAAAAATTCTAAGATTTTTTTTTTTTTAACAGCAGAGATCTCTTCAAGAAAATTAGAGATATCAAGGGAACATTTCATGCAAAGATGGGCACAATAAAGGGCAGAAACAGTATGGACCTAACAGAAGCAGAAGATATTAAGAAGAGGTAGCAAAAATACACAGAAGAACTATACAAAAAAGACTTTATGACCCAGATAACCATGATAGTGTGATCACTCACCTAGAGCCAGACATCCTGGAGTCTAGAGTCAAGTGGGCCTTAGGAAGCATTACTACAAAGCTAGTGGAGGTGATGGAATTCCAGCTGCGCTATCTCAAGTTCTAAAAGATAATATTGTTAAAGTGCCGCACTAAATATGCCAGAAAATTTGGAAAACTCAGCAGTGGCCATAGGACTGGAAAAGGTCAGTTTTCATTCCAATCCTGCAGAAAGGCAATGTCAAAGAATGTTCAAACTACTGCACAATTGCACTCAACTCACATGCTTGCAAAGTAATGCTCAAAATTCTCTAAATGAGCCTTCAACAGTACATGAACTGAGAATTTCCAGATGTTCAAGCTGGATTTAGAAAAGGCAGAGGAACCAGAGATCAAATTGCAACATCTGTTGGATCATAGAAAAGGTGAGAGAATTCCAGGAAAACATCTACTTCTGCTTTGTTGACTACACCAAAGTCTGACTGTGTGGATCCCAAAAAACTGTGGAAAATTCTTCAAGAGATGGGAATACCAGACCACCTTACCTGTCTCCTGAGAAATCCTTATGCAGGTCAAGAAGCAACAGTTAGAACCAGCGATGGAACAATGGACTGGTTCCAAATTGGGAAAGGAGTACATCAAGGCTTTGTACTCTCACTCTATCTATTCAACTTATATGCAGAGCACATCATGCAAAATGCTGCACTGGATGAACCACAAGCTGGAATCAAGATTGCTGGGAGAAATATGCAGATATGCAGATGACACCACCCTATGGCAGAAAGCAAAGATGAACCGAATAGCCTCTTGAAGAAAGTGAAAGATGAGGGTGAGAAAGCTGGCTTAAAACTCAACATTCAAAATGAAGATCATGGCATCTTGTCCCATCATTTCGTGGCAAATAGATGAGGAAACAATGGAAACAGTGACAGACTTAATTTTCTTGGGGTCCAAAATCACTGCAGATAGTGACTGCAGCTATGAAATTAAAAGGTGCTGGCTTCTTGGAAGAAAAGTTATGACCAACCTAGATAGCATATTAAAAAGCAGAGACATTACTTTGCCAGCAAAGGTCTGTCTAGTCAAAGGTATAGTTTTTCCAGTGGTCATGTATGGATGTGAGAGTTGGACCATAAAGAAAGCTGAGTGTTGAAGAATAGGTGCTTCTGAACTTTGGTGTTAATGGAGACTCTTGAGAGTCCCTTGGACTGCAAGGAGATCAAACCAATCAATCCTAAAGGAAATCAGTCCTGAATATTCATTTGAAGGACTGATGCTGAAACTGAAACTCCAATACTTTGGCCACCTGATGTGAAGAACTGACTCATTGGAAAAACTCTGCTGCTGGGAAAGATTGAAGGTAGGAGCAGAAGGGGACGACAGAGGATGAGATGGTTGGATGTTGTCACCGATTCAATGGACATGAGTTTGAGCAAGCTCCAGGAGTTGGTGATGGGCAGGGAAAACTGGCGTGCCTCAATCCATGGGGTTGCAAAGAGTCAGATACGACTGAGCGAATGAGCTGAGAATACTGTAATGGTGACATATCAGGCCATTTCCTCCTGATCTGCAAGATTTCTGCTGAGAAATATGCTGATATCTTTATGGTTATTTCCTTGTAAGTAACTGATTTCTTTCTTTTGCTGCTTTCAAAATTATCTCTTTGTCTTTGATTTTGACAATTTAATTATATTGTTTTAGGGTAGTCTTTGGATTTCAATTACTTGTGGTCCTTTGAGCTTTTTGTATCTGGGTGGCTATATCTCCTAAAATCTGGGAAGTTTTCAGCTATTATTCCTTTAAATAAACTTCTGCCCCCTTTTCTGTCTCTTCTCTTTCTTGATTCATATACTGTATATGTTTGTTTGCTTGATGGTGTCCTTTAGGTTCTGTATGCTTTCTTCATTCTTTTTGTTGCTTTCATTCCTTTCTTAGTCTGTTCAGGCTGCTATAACAAAATACCACAGACATGGCGTATTAAGAACAGAAATATCTCTCTCACAGTTCTAGAGAGAGAAAGTCTGAGCTCAAGGTTCCAGCATGGTTGAATGAAGGCTCTTGTCTGGGTTTCAGAAGTCTCTCTTCTCATAGTCTTCACATGATGGAAGGTGCTA
The DNA here is from genome assembly GCA_006410615.1 of Neotragus moschatus. Lineage (NCBI taxonomy): Eukaryota > Metazoa > Chordata > Mammalia > Artiodactyla > Bovidae > Neotragus > Neotragus moschatus. The sequence continues at coordinate 1,440,301 of SJYA01001017.1, forward strand.
AGGAGTTCTTTGAGGTCTCTTTTATAAGAAGTCTAATCCCATAATCCCACTGGTGAAAGCCCCACCCTTATGACTTAATCACGTCTGAAAAACCCCACCTCATATACCATTACATTGGGCATCAGTATTTCAGCATATGAATTTGAAACCTATACACTCAGACCATTGTATTCCTCTAGCTGATTAATTTCAAATGGCCTGTCTTTGAATTTGATGATTCATTCTTCTACATGATTGAGTCCACTTTTGAAGCTCTTTATTGAATTTTTAAGTTGTGTCTTCTGCTCCAAGATTTCTATTTTATTGTTTTTTTATGTTTTTTATTTCTTTATTAAACTTCTCATTTTGCTCGTGCATTATTTTCCTGATTTTGTTTTGTTATCTGTGTTCTTTTTCATCTCATTGTGCTTCTTTAAGATGATTATTCTGAATTCTATGTCAGGCAATTCATAGACCTCCATTCCTTTGGGGTTGATTGCTGTAGTTTTATTAACTTTCTTTAGTAGTGTCAGGTTTGCCAGATTCTTCTTAATCCAAGCCTTGCATTGATGTCTGTGCTTTTGAAGGAGCAAACACCTCTTCTAGTCTTTATAGGCTGATTTTGCAGGTAAAGACTTATCTTGTTGGATCCCCAGGTTGATGAAATTACCTTTGGACTTGTAGTTGATCAAGGTTGAGTCCAATGGCTACTGCTAGGTCAAGAGTGAGGTCTGCAATTTGTGAGTCTGTATCAGGGCTCAGGTAGGTATGGATTCTGTCTGACATTTATGTGGATGAGATGGCTTCTAGGACCTTGGCAAGGAAGGCTGGTACTGGGACAAAAGTCAACTTCAGGGTCTGCAGACAGTAGGCCTATTACCAGAGTACAGGTGGGTATGGCTTCTGCTGGATCCCCTGACGCCTTCTTGACAGATCACTGGGCAGGTAGAATCAGCCTTGGACCATAGCTGAGAGGGGCTAGAACCAATCCAGGGATGCTTCAGCATCCACAGCTCGAACAGAGGTCTTCAGGCTTGCCTCTAGAAACACAAACTGGTGTGCTCCTTGCCAAGTAGGCAGGACCACTCCTGGAGCATGGCTAAGAGGGCTGGAGCCAAGTTAAAGGGCTGTTTCAAGATAGGAGTCAAAATTGTCAGGCCTACATCCAAGGGCACAGACAAGTGTGACTCCCTCTGGGTCCCTGGGCAGGAAAGATCACTGCCAGTCAATGGCTGTGAGGTGCTGAAGCCAGCACAGGGCCATGTCAAGATTGGCAGTTAGTTCACCTACCTCTGAAGTCACAGACAGGTGTATCTCCCTCTGTGTCCCTGTATACACAAGACCACTTTCAAACTGTGGCTGTGAAGAGCTGGAGCTAGGTTACAAAGACTGCTTTAAAACCTAGTACCAGCGCTGAAGTCAGACTGATCAGAACCCTTCTCTACAAAGCATATTGCTTCTTTGTGGCTAGATAGACTTGACCTAATAGACTTGATCTAAATGTGTTGTGGTTTCCTCGTGATGATTAGTTACTACCCTTTGTTGAGTGCTAAGGACCAGAAAATGTAAAGCAATGTACACACATTATCTCATTGAAACATCATCTACCCTATGAGGTGGTACTCTTATTAGTCCCCTCTTTGCAGATCTAGAAAACAGATTCAGACAAGGTACTGAACAAGCCCAAGAACACACAAGTAGTAAGAACCTCAGACGTGGGGTTCGAACTCAGGGATTGAGTCTATAAAAGCCTAGCTCTAATTTCTGGATTATTCCAGCCAAGCCCTGTTAGAACGTGGAGCCCTTTCCAGTGTTCTTGTGGTTCTGCACTGCAGTATTCCCTTAAGATCCATGTCAAGTTTCATTTCTATTACTTTTGCTTGTATTCTGTCTCCTAAATTGCTTTAATCTCTAAATCCCTGTTATTATATTCCTTCCTCTTACAACTCTGGCTTTTCTAAATATGCCTAATATCATGTCATAATTAAGGTCCTAACCCTAGCTCACATGTCCAGATCCTGAAAGCATCAAAGCAAAGTTGCCTGAGGCAGAGACAAAGAAATGAAAATGCATTATTAGCATTTCAGCAATGTATTGGGAGTCCCCACAAAGAACCAAACCCTGTGTGATGCATGCAAAGACATCACCCTGTTCTCTAGATGGGGTCTGCTGATGACACTTCTTTTAAAAAGGGATGTTGTGATCTCATCATGAATTATCCAGAGGTCACTGCTGAGAGAAGACTGCTCTTACAGACTGTGCCTGGCTGGGAGCCTTCTGCCGGGGGGAATGTCAGGAGGTATTTTAAGCTCACAGGGGAGGTAGGTTTTTAACCACAATTCTGTAAGCCTTCCCCCAGTGACAACTCTAAGAGTGTCCTCGGAAAAGGTCACTGGTTATCATGTCTTCTGCAGACAAGTCTATAAGAAAGAATAAGCCTTGAAGTTCTTTCCAAAGGTCACACAACCCTGGACCTATGTGAAGGCCCTGCAGCTGCAGGTCTTGGGCCAAGGACTTTAAGAGCACTAGAGGCCATCTGCAGCACTCTAGGTAGAGGAAAGGTCTCGGCTGTCACAAGAGGCCCTAGGAGGGAGGTTGGAGAGGATCCAGTCCCTGGGCAAGATGACCTGTACTCCCTCAGAATGGGACACCCAAGGTTATCTATTAACCACCTTGACCTTTCTCAGCTTTCTGTATGCTGTGTGAGCCTGATTGCATTTGAGTCCAACACCATATTCATTCATCTTTCCTTCTTACCTTCCAGTAATCAATTTCACTTGTTGAATATTTATTGACTGTCTGCTATCAACAAGCACTGTGATAGCAATGGGAGGTACATGTGATGAACACATACTGTGGTTCCAGCCCTGGCTGAGAGAGAAAAACAGCAAACAAGTGAATGTCTAAGTGGTTCATTATAATTAGAAGCATATTTACTAGGAAGTTAATAAAACATAAGCTTTGGGTTAAGCTTTGGGGTCTCTGATTTGCACAGACCTCTTCCAAGGCCCTGAGGGTCTGTGAGTATGGGATGGGGGTGGGACATAGGCTAGTAATTTATACATAAGCTCACATGTTTTGGTAAAGTTTGCAAAAGTAATGTATTTTTGCATTCTCTTTCTTAAGGAAAGCTCCCCAAATGTATAACCTTCAGCCTGATTACAATGTAAAGAGCTGTGCATAGATTACACCTACACACAGAAACGAAAACTGCATTCTGGCCTTTTCTGGAAAAGTAAATGTGAGACATGTCTGCTGTTGCTGTAAACAAGCCTGTTCTCATTTGCCTATTTTCTTTCACAATTGCTTCAGGTTTTCTTATATGCAAATAAGTGTTGATAACACTCAGCCTGGGGGGGCAGTGGAACTTTTCCATCATTCAAAAGTGGGATTTAAAAGTAACCACGAGAGCAACTCATTGTGAACTGAGAATCTGCATGTGTAGCCTCAGTCTGCCTTAACACAGAAAGAAAATCGCGAGGGAACAAAATAGTAAGGATAACTGGAAAGCAGCATTAATAATTTTCTGAGAACTAGGACCTCAATGGGCTCTTACACTGAAAGAACGGCTGCAAGAACTGAGACCTAGCAAGGAGGCAGGGCTGACTCGGGGTTATGGCTGCAGGGAATTATGGGAGATTTCAGCAAGACCAGCAAGTGGGCCAGCAGAGATCATCATGGCAAAGATGGAGACATTCTCATTAGTTCTCCAGCATGCAAACAGGCTCTGATATAGAAACCGGAGCTTGGAACTTTTGAACCCATTTTACTTAAAGATGTTCTTAGGGTGCTCAGGTGAGTTACTGAAGCACCAGGCAGAGAACTATCATTTCCACAAGTGGAAAAAAAAAAAATGGGACCACAATAGACACTGATACTTTCAGAAAATGGAGGGTCTTCCCTGGTGGCTCCGTGGTAAAGAATCCACCTGCCATCACAGGAAGCACATGTTAGATTCCTGGTCTTGGAAGATACCAGGAGCCTCTGTGCCACAACTACTGAACCTGTGTTCTAGAGCCTGAGAACCACAATAGCTGAGCACATATGCCGCAACTACTAGAAACCCAAGGGCCCTAGAGCCATGCTCTGCAACAAGAGAAACCACTGCAAGAAGAAGCCCTTGCACCACCGTGAAGAGTAGTTCCTGCTCACTGCAATTAGAGAAATCCCATGCAGCAGTGAAGACCCAGTGCCACCAAAAGTAAATAAATAGCAATCTTTGAAAAAAAGAAAACGGAAATGCAAACCCTAGACTGAGGGAAATTATCTGTAAAATATGTATCTGATAAAGGATTGGTATCTAATATAAAGAACCATATAACTCAATAAGAAGACAATTTAAATGGATGAAATGATTATATATAGAGTATAATTTTTAAAAATTGTGAATCACTATGTTGTACACCTGAAACTTATATAATATGGTAAATCAACTATATCATAATTAAAAACAAATAAATAAGTAAAAATGCTTTAGATGGATGAGAACTCAGACACATCACTAAAGATTTAGACACATATACACATACGTGTATATATGAAAAGCAATATACACATAAAAATGCTCAACATCATTCATAATTGGAGAAGTAAAACTTAAAATCATAATGTGATAGCTCACGCATCCACTAGAATAGCTAAACTTAAAAATACTACAACACTGAATGTTAGCGAGGATGGCAGGCAATGGGAAGTCTCAGCTATGCTGCACAGACTGTACAGCCTCTTTATAAAGTAAACTGGCCTTTTCTTATAAAGTAAAATATATACCTACCAAATGACCCAGCAGTTCCTCTCCCAGGTATTAAGAGAAATGAAAACACGGGTCGGAGAGAGATTTGCATGCAAATGCAAATGCCTAATAGCTTTCTGCCTAATAGCTCAGACTGTAAGTAATCTAAATGTCAATCATCAGATGAATAGAAAATAAATTGTAATATACCCATACAACAAAATACTGCTCAGCAATAAAAATGAATAAACTACAAATACCACAATAACATCGCTGAATCTTAATGCATTCTGCTAAGTGAAAGAAATCAGACAGAAAAGACTATAGTTATGACAATATTTACATGAAAGTCTACAAGAAGAAAACGATAGTGACATAAAACAGATCAGTAATTTTTAGAGGCCAAAAGGGAGGGAAAAATAGTTATTGATTGCAAAGAGGCCTGAGGAGAGTCTTTTCAGTGACAGGAACATTCTATAACTTGATCATGGAGCTGTATATATCTATACATTTGGGGCACCATATATACTGTGGTTGTATGGCATCACTGATTCAATGGACATGAACTTGGGCAAACTCTGAGAGATGGTGAGGGACAGAGAGGCCCAGCATGCTGTAGTCCATTGGGTCTCAAAGAGTTAGACACAACTTTGCAGCTGAACAACAGCAATATATTATGGTGCTTGATATCCACATGTGATGCTGGGTACTGTATACATTGGCCAGCACTCTTTGAACTGTATACTGTGAATGGGTGAAATCTGCTGTATGTCTACTGTACTTCAAGAAATCTGATCTGCCACACCACTTGCCAAAGGGATCAAACCAAGTCTGTTCAGGTCTCTGGATCCAGCTGCCCATTTTTAGGAAACTCAGAGGAGAGAAGCAGGCACAGAGCGGCACCATGAGTGAGCAGTCAACACAATGCAGACTCTGGGATACTTGGTAGGCCACACAGCCCAGGTTCTTCACAGATAAATTATAAGGGAAAAAAAATAGTAGAAAGGAAGTTTTCAGATTCAAAAAGACTTACTGACATTTCAAGTTTTAAAAAATCAGAAAGACTGAACTCTAGTGTCTTGATTGATGAGACCGTAAAGAAACATAGGAAATGATTATTATAAAAGTCAGGATGGAGATTGCATTTGGAGGGTGTTATGGACTGAATTGTGCCACCCACCATCCACCAAATGCATACGCTGAAGTTCTGACCCTTTGTACCTCAGAATGTGACTATATTTGGAGAAAGAGTCTTTAAAGAGATACTTAAGGTTAAATAAGGTCTTTAGGGTGGACCCCAATCCCTAATGACTGGTGTCCTTATAAGGAGAAGAGATTTAAGCACGGACACCCATATGCACTGAGGAAAAAAGATCAGGTGAGGACCTAGCAAGAAAACAGCTGTCTACAAGCCGGGAGGAGGGGCCTCAGCAGGAACCAACCTTGCCAGACCTTGACTGTGGACTTCCAGCCTCCAGAACGATGAGGGGATACATTTGTGTAGTTTAAGGCACCCATTCTGTGTCAGTGTTAGCAAACTAATTCAGAGGGAGACAGGGGCTTGTGGGCGAATGGGGCACAGATGGGGCACTTTGGGATCAGTGACAAAGTTCAATTTCTTTATCTAAGCAGTGGTTACAAGGGTAATAATTCTAATCTCTATATTTGTTTTGTGCACTTGTCCATGCTTTTTATTTTATACTAAAATGAAAGTCAAAACAAAGATTATCCAGGCAGCAGGTGAGGATGGTTTGGACTGGGGTGGTGGCAGAGGATTTGGTGAGAAGCAGTCTGATTCCTGATGTAATTTCTAGAATAGGAGGATACAGGAGAGATAGGAAGTAAAAGAACTGCCATGGAGGGTAGGAGGGTGAAGGTTTAGATAAGCTGGTTGTGAGCTGGAAGTTGTTAAAGCTGGGTGATGGGAACATGTGAGTTTATAACATTATTCTGTCTACTTCTATATATGCTTCAAATTTTTCATGTTAAAAAATAAAATGAGGAAAAATGATAGTAAGAAGCTAGAAAAAGTTGTTTTCTCATTATTTCCCATGGGTTGGACCTACTGGATATTTCAGTTGTCACTTTTTATCTTAGTGTGTTTCTTTCTGCATCCATTTCTGCTCTTGTTCTGTAGGGTTTCTTTGCATCCCATTGAGGATGCTCAGTGAGTTTTCAAAATGTTCCTCTGATTCTTAGAAATTATTTTCAAAAGTTTGTTGTCCCTTTGAGTCTTTAGAGATAATCTTTTATTTTCTTCTTGAGTAATATTTTTATAGGCCTTATGTGCCCTATTTCTTTTAGGTTCATCTTTGAATATGGGGACCAGGTGTAAGGATGGTCTTTGGCTCCATTCCCTGTTCACCTGGATACTGAATCTCCTTCTCAGAGCTGCAGCTCAAGGACATGTTTATTCACATGATTCCCAGACCAATTCTTTATGTCTGTTATTTGGGCCTTTTTCAGAGCAGCCAAACCTATATCCCAGCTAACACACTTGAATAATTACATGCTTTTTTGTTCTTATTTTAGCATTGTGGGCTTTGTAATCCCTTGTAATCTGTACAGTTCTTCCCTAATATGTACTTGGAGACCCCAGACAAGGAAATCTCTCTCTCTTTTTAAACCCCCGGGTGGTTGCATACAATTCTGAAATTGAGTGGTAGGATGTAGCATTGTCCCATTTCATCACATGATTGCAGGGTTCTTAGGCTGTTACTGTGTGTAGCCTATAAAATGCATCTAGGACAGGTAGCCCAGGATAATATGTCTCCAGCATCCCCTATCCAGGCACCCATCTTCCTTCATCAGACATTTTAAAATTTGCCTGCAGACATTTTCTCTTCTGTGCTGTGCCCAGGAGCCTGCAGCCATGAGGATTTCCTCAGTCTGTTAAAAATAGTTGCATTGGTCCTAAGATTTTGACAACACTCTAATCAAAACTCTAGTCTTACTACAATGAGATACTACTTTACATTTACCAGATAGCCTACAAGTGAAAAAAAATATTGGTGACTACGCAGAGAAGTAAGAACATTTGTACACTGTTAGTGGGGAAAGTAAAATGGTGCTGTTACTGTGGGAAACAGTTTGGAGAGTCCTCAAAAAGTTAAACATAAAAGTACCATATGATCTAGAAATTTTGTTAGGAATATATACAAAAGAACTGAAAGCAGAGGCTCAAACAGACATTTGTATGCCTCTGTCCATAGCAGCATTATTCATAATAGCCCAAAGGTGAAAACAGCCTGCGTCCTTTGACAGATGAATGGACAAACAAAATATGGTGGCTGCACACGATGGAATACTGTTTAACCATGAGAAGCAATGGAACTTTTATATATTCTACAGTATGAGGTGGGCCACTATGCTTGGTGAAATAAGCTAGGTACAGAAATACTGCGTGATTCCATTTATACGAGGTATCTAGAATAGACAGATTCATAGAGGCAGAAAGTAGAATAGAGGTTGTCAGGAGCTGGAGGGGAGGGTGATGATGGGGAGTTCCTGCTTAGTGGATACAGCGTTTATACTGGAGGTGATGAGAAAGTTTCAGGTATAGATAGTAGCAAAGGTTATAAACAGTATAAGTGTATGAAATGCCACTGAATTGTATGCTTGAAAACATTTAGGGCTTCCCTGGGGGTTCAGTGGTTAAGAGTCAGCCTTGCAAGGCAGGGGACACCAGTTCAATCCCTGGTTCGGGAAGATCCCACATGCCACGGGGCAACTAAGCTTGTATACCCCAAGTGCTAAGCCCATGTGCTGCAACTGCTGAAGCCTGCACACCTGGAGCCCATGCTCCACAACAAGAGAAGCCACCATACTGAGAAGTCCGTACCTTGCCACCAAGAGCAGCTCCTGCTCAACCGGTGTGCAAGAATGTACAGGGCAGCCAAAAATAAATGATTTTTTTAAATAGTTAAAGTGATACAAATTCTTAGGTATATTTTACCACAATGGAAAATGTATCTCTTTAAAACAAACTCCAGTCCTGCACCCAGCAAATTTTATGCCAACGACTATCACAAAACTTTTTATTTGCAGAGTAGTGTTATCTTTAACATTATTGCCCCCAGAAACAGGGCACACAGCTACACAACCTCACATGATGGCCCTGATCTCCATCCCGTAAAAAAGTGGTGAAAACCATGACTTCATCCAGTCTGACTTCTTGGAGGGGAGGGGCATCTATTTCTTGGAAAAACGGCATAGTCTTTCTAAAACTCAAATAAAACATACACAGAGAGGCAGGAAAAGTTGAAATCTTACAACTCCCCAAATCGGAATTGTCATTTAATCTATTGGAATCTAAACAAAGTTCTTATCTACAAGGCCTAGGGAACTGGATTGAAAAAAAAAAAAAAATAGCAAGGGACTTCCACTAGGGGTCCACTGGTTAAGAATCCACTTTCCAATGCAGAGGATGCAGGTTAGATCCCTGGTTCTTGCCTGAAGAATCCCAGGGACAGAGGAGCCTGGTGGGCTGTCGTCTATGGGGTCACACAGAGTCGGACACAACTAACGTGACTTAGCAGCAGCAGCATAGGAACTAAGATCCCACTTGTTGTGGGGCAACTAAGCCCACATGCCACAACCAAGACCCAATGCAGCCAAAGTAAAATTTAAAAAATCAATGGCAGACTACACCTTGAAGCAGAGAAAGATCCGCTGTGGTACAGGGGCTACAACCACCACAGGGGGCACCATCTCATCCTAGTCTACAAGGCCAGGATGCTGGGCCATGTGGCTAAATGCAGCAGCCGTGTTGCAAAAAATCATAGATAAACAATCCCTACCTCCCCTAAGCTCCCCGTCATGTTTGATTCAGAAACACAAATCCTATCCTTACCAGAAACACCATAGCCATCTCTTGTTTACTTAGATGCTGGTTTCGGAGGCTGCCAGACTACCGTTTTCTCCCCAACCCACACCACTCCTTCGTCCTCAGAGACTGCAGTTCTCTAAATGAACAGAAAGCAANAAAAAAAAAAAAAAATAGCAAGGGACTTCCACTAGGGGTCCACTGGTTAAGAATCCACTTTGCAATGCAGAGGATGCAGGTTAGATCCCTGGTTCTTGCCTGAAGAATCCCAGGGACAGAGGAGCCTGGTGGGCTGTCGTCTATGGGGTCACACAGAGTCGGACACGACTGACGTGACTTAGCAGCAGCAGCATAGGAACTAAGATCCCACTTGTTGTGGGGCAACTAAGCCCACATGCCACAACCAAGACCCAATGCAGCCAAAGTAAAATTTAAAAAATCAATGGCAGACTACACCTTGAAGCAGAGAAAGATCCGCTGTGGTACAGGGGCTACAACCACCACAGGGGGCACCATCTCATCTTAGTCTACAAGGCCAGGATGCTGGGCCATGTGGCTAAATGCAGCAGCCGTGTTGCAAAAAATCATAGATAAACAATCCCTACCTCCCCTAGGCTCCCCGTCATGTTTGATTCAGAAACACAAATCCTATCCTTACCAGAAACACCATAGCCATCTCTTGTTTACTTAGATGTTGGTTTCGAAGGCTGCCAGACTACCGTTTTCTCCCCAACCCACACCACTCCTTCGTCCTCAGAGACTGCAGTTCTCTAAATGAACAGAAAGCAAGGCCTTGGAGGAGGGTGCAGAAGAAATAGACTGTGACAATTGTATCCTTGCACTTGTAAATGAAATTGAAAGTTAAAGAAAAAGTCTGTATGGGGGGAGAAGAAAAAGGTGCCCTGAAGCATTACCAGGAATTATCATTTTTTACCTACTGCATCTCTTCAACCTCTCAGGAGAGTGAAGCAGTGAGCGTGAGAGGAAATCCCATTTTGGCCTCACAGATCTGCAAGAGATGAGAGCAAGGGTGATATTAAAAATATGTAACAACTGGTGGCACCCCACTCCAATAGTCTTGCCTGGAAAATCCCATGGATGGAGACGTCTGGTAGGCTGCAGTCCATGGGGTCGCTGAGAGTTGGACACTACTGAGTGACTTCACTTTCACTTTTCACTTTCATGCATTGGAGAAGGAAATGGCAACCCACTCCAGTGTTCTTGCCTGGAGAATCCCAGGGACGGAGGAGCCTGATAGGCTGCTGTCTACGGGGTCGCACAGAGTCGGACACGACTGAAGCGACTTAGCAGCAGCAGCAGCATGGCAAGGGTATGAATCATGCGGAAGGTATACTAGCTATTACCCAGTATAAGTTCACCAGTGATACTGTCTCAAAATAGTTTGGGTGAGCACATCTTAGACACTCAGAACTGGTGTAGGAACTCTTTTCTGGTTGATATTTGATGGAAACTTGATCTAAGATACTCGAATACCTATATTTCAGACCTGTTCTAACCTACTCTTTAGGCTATGGCTTGCCCCAGTGAGTCTTTTCCTTGGTGTGACAGAGATGGCTTGTTATCTCCACCACATAATCCATTCTTTTTCCTATGGTTTAGAAGTAATAGCAGTTGGGGAGCTAATCACCCAGCTAAGGACTACATTTCCCAGCCTCCTTTGCAGCTATGTGTGGCCATATGACTAGATCACCATCAATGGGATGTGATCAAAGTCATGCCCTTAAAAGGAGTGGAAAAGGCCCTTCTCTCACCGTTCTCCCATCTCAGTGCTTGGAATGTAGATGTGGCTTGAAAACTGAGATAGTCGTCTTATCCAGGGGAGGAAACAGAGCAACTATAGAAAGAACTTTGCTCTTTGAAGGTTGTGAAGCTACTCTATCCTTCTCTGGTGGTTTCTCCTCTCACCCCATATACCATCAACTTCCCAGCTCTCCTGAAGTGCAGCAAAGGAACCTTAGCATATAAACTTTATACCAATCAGGTAGACACACACACCATTCTCTGTTCTGCAAAGATGAAATTTCGTGCATATGAATCACCTGAAGATCTTGTTAAAATACAGAATATATTTCAATCAGTTTGAGCTGGGCCTGAAATTCAGCATTTCTAACAAGCTGTGATGCCATTGATATGGTCCAACCACACTCTGCAAAGTGAGAGTCTAAAGCCCTGATCCTGATTTCTGAAAGTCCCTACCTAACTCCACTTTCAGTCTGCAGGGCTGTCCAGGTGTTTGCACCAGGGTGCATCTGCCCCTCCATTCCTGCTCCTACCCAAGGTCTGTCAAACACGAGGATCCTTTCTGATGTGATCCTGGGTCTTATGCTGGCTTTAAGGCCAGGCTATCCTGCAGAATGAAAGGCATATCCATATGTGTGGCCCCAGACAGTGGGCAGTCTTACAGCAGGCAGGCAGCATTGGAGAAGTTACTCCCAGTTTTTTGGTTGTTGTTCAATTACTAAGAAATGTCCAGCTCTTTGTGACATGGACTGCAGCACTCCAGGCTTCCCTGTCCTTCACCATCTCCCAGAGTTTGCTCAAACTCACGTCCATTGAATCTGTGATGCCATCCAACCATCTCGCCTTCTGTCATCCCCTTCTCCTGACTTCAGTCTTTCCCAGCATCAGGGTCTTTTCCAATGAGTTGACTCTTCATATCAGATGGCCAAAGTACTGGAGCTTCAGCTTCAGCATCAGCCCTTTCAATGATTATTCAGGGTTGATTTCCTTTAGGATTAACTGGTTTGATCTCTTTGCTGTCCAAGGGACTCTCAAGAGTTTTCTCCAACACCATAGTTCAAAAGCATCAGTTCTTCGGTACCCAGCCTTCTTTATGGTCCAACTCTCACATCTCTACATGACTCCCAGTTCAGGATTGTTATCCAAATGCACCCTTCTTGGTGAGGTCTTTTCTTTCCAGACCATTTTCTTTAAATGTGCAACCCCACCATGCATTCCCTGCATTATCTCAACCTTCCCCCCACCCCTAAAGACCTTATTACCATCTAACATATTTTACATGTTTATTTTGTCTGTTGCCTATCTCCTCCCACTGTAATATAAGCTAAACTTTATATTTCTGTAGAGGGTGGATGACAGACTGGTGATGCTCAGTAAACAAAGAAATGGGGCTCAACAGAGATGCCTGCAGGGAGGATGGATGGGAGATGAAACTGCTGTCTTTGTGGGTATCAGGCAGGATACCAAGGCAGGTCCTCGGACATCTCATAACACAGTGATCTTATACATAAGACCAGATCTCATAAAATCCAGCTACTATCTTCCTTCCACTGCTATTAATCCTTATTTGTGGAATTTCACTTGTGATAGCCATCGTCCACCCTACAACTCTCGAGGGTGGATATTACTGGTCCTGTTTGACAGATGAAGATAGAGACTTAGATAATGTAACTATGGGGGACTTCTCTGGTAATCCAGTGGTTAGGACTCCACACTTCCATTGCAGGGGGCATGTACTTGATCCCTAATTGGGGAACTAAGATCCTACATGCCATGTGGCCAAAAAATAGAATAAAAAAAAAAGAGAGAGAGAGAATGTAAATATTTATCCAAGAAGCAGAGCTGGGATCTAAATTCAATTCTACTTAATTTCAAAGACACAAAATTTTTAAAATCTGTTTTATTGAAATACAGTTAATTTCTAAATGTGTTAATTTCTGCTGTACAGTATAGTGACACAATTATACACATATATATGTTCTTTTTCATGTTCTTTCCATATAGTTCCCTGTGCTATAGAGTAGGACTTTGTTGTTTATTCATTCTATAGGTAACAGTTTGTATCTGCTAATCCTAACTCCCAAACCATCCCTCCCCCTTGGCAAACATGTCTGTTTTCTATGAAAGACATGAGGATTTTGATGCGGGAGCTCCAGAGTAAAGCTGGGTCTGTTAATGAGGGCCAAATGGCTTCAGTTTTCAGGAAAGAAAGGGTGAAGAGGCTGCGAGTGGATAGTGCAGGCATCTTCCTGGGCTCTCTACCCCTGGGATCCTATTCTCATCTCTCTTCTGACCACTGGTCTTGGGCCCTTCTTCCCAGCAACTCCTTTCTTGTATGAAACAGATTATTCTGATGATGCTAGCCCTCTACCCACCTTCAGCTCCTCACAGCTCTGTTTCCCAGCAACGTGAGAACACTGGGCCCACCTAACAGTCCTTTCTCCTTCCACAACCTCGCGGGGAAGTGACAACAGTGAAGCAGGGACCAAGAGGGCACCCGCCCCACCACCCCTCACACAGCCCAATGCATTAGGGAGCACCCTTTAATCCATAATCGCTTCAAGTGTCAGCAAACATGCAACACCGTCGAAAGCGTGGCCAGCGCTCTTCTGAGGAAGACAATTTGTCAGCATTCACTTCCATTCGATTCCATGAACATTTGCTGAGCGCCTGCCAGCAGCCTGTTCAGGACTCCCACCTGGGGATGGAGGGAGTGGGGCCAGTAGGAGGAGAGGGGAGCAGAGCATCCTTAAAGAAGAAGGAAGGATTTCTGGCTTCTGCGTTGCTCCCTGCCCCCAGGCGCTTATTAAAGCTCACACATGTCCTCAAACAGAACCCACACCTGTGACCCGGCCCTTCTGACTGGCAAGCATCTGCCTTCATTATTAAAGCCTCACTGCAATGACAGTGATGGGGACAGCCCCGGACAACCTCAGCCTCCCTCTTCCTGTGAGTGACACAAAATCATGCCCTGTATTTTAGAAAGTGTCCTTCTCCCAGGAACTCCAATGGCCTGCAAGACACAATCTCATTCATTCTCGCAAGAGCCCAAGGAGGCCAATCAGGAACAGGTACACTCTGTCAACTCTGCCTGCCTCATTTCCAGAGGAGAGAACTGAGGCCCAGAGAAATTAAGGTCAATCTGAATCCGCAAAAGAGACAGTGATAAAGCTAGAGTCTCCTGACCCCCGCCAGCCAGCCACCCATTCATCCCCTCCTGACTGCCTGAGCACACGGGGGATTTTTGTATTTCTACCCACGAGAATCTGTGCTTCTTTGCAGAGTAGAACAGGTGAGCCAGCCTTAATAAAAACAGAAGAGAATTCAGGGTTTAAAAGAAATGAGAAGCAAGAAGATGGAGGGTGGGCAGCTGGATGAGTGCAGTGGGACCGGTTTCAAAGCTCTGAATTGCCGACATCTCTGCAGATCTCAGGTAACACCGGAGAGCAGAGGCGAGTGCCCTACGTTTGGGCATGAAACACAATGAACGGCAGTCCATGACTCATATGCAAGGATTAATGCCTCGTTTATTCTTCAGGCTTCATCGGTTTTTGAAATATTCAAAACAAAGGCAGATGGCTGTGGTTTATGGTTCTGCTTTCTCAGATACGGCTGCTCAGACACCCAGGTTGTTGATAAATAAGAAACAGGGCATGGCACTGAAGGGAAAGATAATAGCCAACACTTATCCATTACTACTGACTCTGAGGCAGATATAACTGTTCATGTGCTTTATCTTCAAGCCTCCCAACAATCCTATGAGGTCATGTTATTGTCTCCATTTTACTTTTGAAAGATTGAGGCTTAAGGAATATGGCTAACAGGCTCAATATGTTTTGCCCTTTAATATTCTTAGAGCTATTTAAATGGTTCTGCAAGGAAAGACTAATTCAGACAGCAAGGAGTTTCTTGATGGACACTGGAATTTTTTTATCCCCAATAATACAAGTGAAATGGCTGAATGAATAGTCAATACAAGGAAGCATACCCTACATTCTAAAATTCAGCAACAGCTTCCTGTCTAGAGAGCTTCAAATTTCTTTAGACAATCAGCACCCTAGGGACTTCCCTGGTGGTCCAGTGGTTAAGGCTCTGCACTCCCAATGCAAGGGGTATGCGTTTGACCCCTGGTTGGGGAAGATCCCACATGACACTTGGCATGGCCCCCCAAAAAGAAAATCACCACACTAATGAAATTTTCAAACATCTAGGTATGATGTATTGAAGTTAAGCATAAGCTGATTTTTCCTTTGGTTTCTGTGAAAATAAGCTTTTAACCAAANTTATTCACGTCCAAGGTCAGAGAAACCCCAGTAAGATGGTAGGTGCTGAGAGAGAGCATTAGAGGGCTGACAGACAGAAACCACAATTACAGAAAACTAACCAATCTAATCACATGGATCACAGCCTTGTCTAACTCAAAGAAACTATGAGACATGCTGTGTAGGGCCACCGAAGACAGACTGGTCATGTTGGAGAGTTCTGACAGAATGTGGTTCATTGGAGAAGGAAATGCAAACCACTTCACTATTCTTGCCTTGAGATCCCTATGAACAGTATGAAAAGGCAAAAAGTTAGGACAATAAAAGATGAACTCCCCAGGTCAGTAGGTGCCCACTATACTACTGGAGATCAGTNACATGGATCACAGCCTTGTCTAACTCAAAGAAACTATGAGACATGCTGTGTAGGGCCACCGAAGACAGACTGGTCATGTTGGAGAGTTCTGACAGAATGTGGTTCATTGGAGAAGGAAATGCAAACCACTTCACTATTCTTGCCTTGAGATCCCTATGAACAGTATGAAAAGGCAAAAAGTTAGGACAATAAAAGATGAACTCCCCAGGTCAGTAGGTGCCCACTATACTACTGGAGATCAGTGGAGAAATAACTCCAGAAAGAATGAAGAGACAGAGCCAAAGTGAAAACAGCTACTCAGTTGTGGATGTGACTATTGATGGAAGTAAGGTCTGATGCTGTAAAAAGAAATACTGCATAGGAACCTGGAATGTTAGGTCCATGAATCAAGGCAAATTGGAAATGGCAAAAGTGAATGTCAACATTTTAGGAACCAGCAAATTAAGATGGACTGAAATGGGTGAATTTAACACAGATGACCATTATATTTACTATTATGGGGAAGAATCCCTTAGAAAAAATGGAGTAGCCATCATAGTCAACAAAAGAGATTGAATTGCAGTGCTTGGATGTAATCTCAAAAACAACAGAATGGTCTCTATTAGCTTCTAAGGCAAACTATTCAATATCAGAGTAATCCAAGTATATGCCTCGATCACTAATGCTGAAGAAGCAGAAGTTGAACAATTCTATGAAGACCTACAAGACCTTTTAGAGCTAAGCCCTCCCCAAAAGGTATCTTTTTCATTATAGGGGAATAGGATGCAAAAGTAGGAAGTCAACAAATACCTAGAGTAATAGGCAAATTTGTCCTTGGAATACAGAATGAAGCAGGGCAAAGGTTAATAGAGTTTTCCCAAGAGAACACACTGATCATAGTAAGTGAACTCTTGCAACAACACAAGAGAAGACTCTACACACGGACATCATCAAATGGTCAACATCGAAATGAGATTGATTATATTCTTTGCAGCCAAAGATGCAGAAGCTTCTATATAGTCAGCAAAGAAAGACTGGGAGCTGACTATGGCTCAGATCATGAACTCCTTACTGCCAAATTCAGACTTAAATGGAAGAAACTAGGGAAAACTATTAGGCCATTCAGCTATGANTATCAGAGTAATCCAAGTATATGCCTCAATCACTAATGCTGAAGAAGCAGAAGTTGAACAATTCTATGAAGACCTACAAGACCTTTTAGAACTAAGCCATCCCCAAAAGATATCTTTTTCATTATAGGGGAATGGGATGCAAAAGTAGGAAGTCAACAAATACCTAGAGTAATAGGCAAATTTGTACTTGGAATACAGAATGAAGCAGGGCAAAGGTTAATAGAGTTTTCCCAAGAGAACACACTGATCATAGTAAGTGAAATCTTGCAACAACACAAGAGAAGACTCTACACACGGACATCATCAAATGGTCAACACCGAAATGAGATTGATTATATTCTTTGCAGCCAAAGATGCAGAAGCTCTATATAGTCAGCAAAGAAAGACTGGGAGCTGACTATGGCTCAGATCATAAACTCCTTACTGCCAAATTCAGACTTAAATGGAAGAAACTAGGGAAAACTATTAGGCCATTCAGCTATGACTTAGATCAAATCCCTTATGACTATACAGTGGAAATAGGAAATAGATTTAAGGGACCTGATTTGATAGAGCACCTGATGAAGTATGGACAGAGGTTCATNGGTGTCATCTGCATGTCTGAGGTTATTGATATTTCTCCCAGCAATCTTGATTCCAGCTTGTGCTTCCTTTAGCCCAATAGTAAATCTATTGTTTAAACAATAAATAAATCTATTAAATATTTTACTGTTGTTAAACAATAGTAAAGATATTGCTTACCAAATACCTATTCTGTTATTCTGAATACCTATATCTACTAAATCAATTACTATTGTCAAACAATAGTAAATCTATTGTTTACTGAATATCTATTCTGTGTTCTCTGCTCACCAACTTTACCCTCTACGCTCCCTACTATGTAACTAATGAAAATCTAAAGATAAACAGCACACTGCCCTGACTTCAGGAGGTGTATGAAAAGTGGAAGTGAAGTTGCTCAGTCATGTCCGACTCTTTGCGACCCCATGGACTGTAGCCTACTAGGTTCCTCCCTCCATGGGATTCTCCAGGCAAGAGTACTGGAGTGGGTTGCCATTTCCTTCTCCAGGAGATCTTCCCAACCCAGGGATCGAACCCCGGTCTTCCTCATTCCAGACAGATGCTTTAACCTCTGAGCTACCAGGGAAGCCCCTAGTCCAATAGGGAAGGCAGCCATGTAAGCAGATAAATCTCTAGGATTGTGATATTTAGGACTGAATGATTTATATGTGTGGAAAATCAGGGAATCAGGCTGATTCATACCAGGACTAAAAGCATAGGAGCTTATTTCCTCAAGACCAATGCACAGTGGTAGATGGCATTGAAAGTGCAGCCAGAAAACATTTGGTATCTAGAATCCTGACCTCTCTAAGAGGACAGTGTTAACAAAGAAGGAACTTTTGCTCTATGAGCACCTTGATGGGTTTGCAACAGCATGTCTGGGAGAAGGCTGAATTGCTCTGCTATTGGGAGAAGGGAATTTTAAACAGGTTGGGGACTGGGGAACAGGGGAGGAGACAGAACGACAGAACTCTCCTTGGAAGAGAGGCCAAAGGAAAAAAATTTATGAAGGATGAATTTTCAAGTTACATGTGCTGTGAGGGATGCTATTTAAGTCTTTACTCTGTAAACCACCCACTGCAAAAAACCTATATCATTGCAGTCCACTCATAATACAGAACTGCTTGGGATAAGGGGAGGAGACCAAGGAAGACTCTTGATCCTTTTAAGCTGTCATGAGTCAAAACCATAAGCGCTAGAGGCAAAGCAGACCGTGAGAATATCAATCTGTGAGCATTCACACAATTACTGGGAAAGTCTTAGATTTCTCAGGTCATCAAATTGGGGATTCAAGGCAACTTCAGGCAGCTCATGAGGAATAGCGAGGCCCCAGCTGATGGCACCCCACTCCAGTACTCTTGCCTGGAAAATCCCATGGACGGAGGAGCCTGGTGAGCTGCAGTCCATGGGGTCGCTAAGAGTCGGACACAACTGAGCGACTTCACTTTCACTTTTCACTTTCATGCATTGGCGAAGGAAATGGCAACCCACTCCAGTGTTCTTCCCTGGAGAATCCCAGGGATGGTGGAGCCTGGTGAGCTGCCGTCTATGAGGTATCACAGAGTCGGACACACCTGAAGCGACTTAGCTGTAGCAGCAGCTGATATCCATCTAGGTTGGGGCAATAATGTCTACAAAGTTGTTTGTCATGATGTCTACCCAGGATCACATTCAAATGCATCCAGCAGCCAAGCAGGTAGAGGGTTAAGGAGGCTGGTTGTGAGACAATAGGGAGTGTTGGAGTCTGTGGCAAGAGGGCAAGTTCCAGTGGAAGGGGACAATAGCCACCCAGCTCCATCAGCTCACAAGACTGCAAACCCAGTGTTGTCAGATAGTCCACATTTCAAGCGAAAACCTGAAATGTAGATGCTTGAGAAAAACTTCAACTAAAAAATAATAATAATTAACTAATTCAGGAAATATTTTTACACTTCAGGGGTCAAACAAATGATGTCTCAAGCCGTATGTGGCTTCCAATTTAGAAGACAGAGACAAGAACCACTTGGGGAACCAGTAATAAAATGAATGGCAGTAGGCAGTGAGCCGTGATGCAAGGAGCACTGGCCTGAAGTCCTAAGTTCAGGGTTCCAGGCTCTGCTTTGCAGCTAATTGTCTGCGTGGCCTCGGGGAAATAATTTAAAAACTCCAGGCCTTAGTTTCTTTATCTGTGAAATGAAGGCATGACATTTGTTGCTCATTTAGAGTCAGAGCTCCCATTATTATTGAGGGGGCAGAATGAAAAATTAGCCCTGGGTGTGTTTCCAAAAGTACTGCATTCGTTGACATTTATTGTGTGCCTACAAGGTGCATTGCATTGATCATGGGATTCTTGCTTATTCCGAGAAAGTAGACATAAACTCCAAAGGCACCTTCATTATTCAGCCTGCCTGAGAACAATGCTTTCCAAGAAGTGGGAGAAGAGCCCCCCACCATAGGGAGAGGCGTTACTGACACTATCAGCAGGTGAGTTAGAGTGTGTCAGCAATGATAAGAGTGTTGGAGTATTTCCTATTCAGACTGACACGGCTCCAAGGCAGAAACCTAACTGATGTTTGTTCAACAATAGCAAGATATGTCACTGGATCTGTGGGGGTGTCCGGCATCTTTTGTCAGCTTAGAGTAAAACCCGAGGGAAAATACGGTGCAGATGTTTTGAGATGAAATGATGTTTCTCTGCAAATGCCTGAGGCATGGTCCGCTGCTTTGCCTGTTAGCAAACTGCCTTTGGCATCCACAGGACCCTCCGCCCCCTGCCCCATTCTCCAGGCTGCTAGGAGCAGAGTCAAAGCAAGCCCTTCAAGCTTTATCTGGAATCCCAGGACAGCCCCACGCTCTTTAGGGATCAGGGGTGGAAGGAGGTGGAGAAGGAGCAGCAGAGAATGAGTGGGAGAGAGGACTCAAGCAGGGCACTGAGATTTGAGTAATTTTAGGAGGCAGTGCTGTTTATGGAACATTTCATTCTTGATAGCTACTGTCACATTCTAGCCATTAGACTGCATTTACTCGTGGGTTATAGAAATTACTTCCCATGGGAAACGAAAGCAATTCCTTCTTTCAAAGGATGCTTTGTTTTCTAGGAGAAGAAAATAAAACATATGATGGTGCAGCCAACTCTAGCCTAGGTGCCCTGCTAGGTCAGTCCCAGTTCAAGTTCATTACTCAGCATGACCAGATGAATAAGCAACCAAAAAATAATAATGTTGATAATAATAGTAGCTACCACTTATTGAGCACCTTCTCTTTGATAAGCTCTGAGCTGAACATTTACACATGTATTTCAACTATTCCATAAAGATACCTGGGCACTCTCATTAGCCATGTTTTGCAGATGAGGAAACTGAGGCTCAAAGAAGCTACATATATTTACTCAAGTTAACCCAGCTGGGGGCTCAAGCCTGATCTGTCTGACTCTGAGGCCCATTCTTGTAAGTACCCAGTCCTTTTTGAAATAAAAACTCTCCCAGAAAATGCTATAGGAAGAAGGAGTAAACGAAACAAACAGGAAGGCACTTAAAAAAACAGATAACAGCATCTTTGAAACTGGACTCATCCGTGTGGATTCCAGCTTTAATCTATTATACCGATTAGGTGGCACCTGCTTCCCTTCTGCACCCCCCCCCCAGGTATGGGCATCCAGAGCCTCACACATCTGCAAATTACAGTGAGATGGCACTGCCATGGGAGTATATGGGAGCTGCAGACTTTGCTGCTTGCAGCCTCGGTCAAGCCAGCCGAATCCCATTATTGCTTTGTTAGCATTTATATAAGACCTTTAGCTATAGCACCAAAATATTGTGCCCCACTGCCCTGGGTCTTCTCATTTTGATTAGTTACAGTGAAGTTACAGTGAATAACTGGCTTCATTTTTTTTTTGCCCTTCACACATGATCAAATGCTAGCAGCTCTCCAGGCCCTTCCTGCTCTATGGTCTAGCATCAAGCCACGATCAATCCCACCTGAACGATAATGACGAATTAAACCCTTTCATCCTTCATATCCATTTTTCAGTTTACAAAGAGTTTTCAAACACATTTTGCAGTAATATAATTAGTCAGTGGGAGATTAGTGGAAAGTTTAATGTGCTGCCTCTCACAGCATACCAAGGGTTCCTCTCATTTCTATGGAAAGAAAGGCATGTGGCAAGGTTTGGGTTTGGGGGTCTGATGCTAGCTAGAAGGAGGAGGGAGAGAGTGTCCCACTCCCATCTGCTTTGATGTTAGGAGTTTATCAAAGAATAGAAGGCAAGGGACTAGGAATTCCCTGGTTGTCAAGCAGCTAAGACTGCATGCTCCCAATGCAGGGGCCTCGGGTTTGATTCCTAGGACCCCACATGCAACAATTAAGAGTTTGCAGGCCACAACTAAACATCCTGCATGCTGCTGCTGCTGCTGCTGCTGCTAAGTCGCTTCAGTCGTGTCCGACTGTGCGAGCCCATAGAGGGGAGCCCACCAGGCTGCCCCGACCCCCGGGATTCTCCAGGCAAGAACATTGGAGTGGGTTGCCATTTCCTTCTCCAGTGCATGAAAGTGAAAAGTGAAAATGAAGTCACTCAGTCGTGTCCGNTGCTGCTGCTAAGTCGCTTCAGTCGTGTCCGACTGTGCGAGCCCATAGAGGGGAGCCCACCAGGCTGCCCCGACCCCCGGGATTCTCCAGGCAAGAACACTGGAGTGGGTTGCCATTTCCTTCTCCAGTGCATGAAAGTGAAAAGTGAAAATGAAGTCACTCAGTCGTGTCCGACTCCCAGCGACCCCATGGACTGAAGCCTACCAGGCTCCTCCATCTATGGGATTTTCTAGGCAAGAGTACTGGAGTGGGGTGCCATTGCCTTCTCTGAACATCCTGAATGCTGCAACTTTAAAAATATATATCATTCATGCTGCCACTAAAAAAAAATTCCTGCATGCCGCAATGAAGACTGAAGATCCTAAGTGCCATGACTAAGACCCAACGCAGCCAAATAAATAAATGAATAATAAATTAATGAGTGAATTTAAAAACATTTGGTTAAATAAAGTTTAAAAAAAGAAGACAAAGGCCACAGGTGATGTGGCCTCTTAAGTATCTCCCTTACCTTCAAGGTGGCTGAGGATTTCAGTTTCTTTCTCAGCCGAGCTAGCAGCCTGCCTCACAGAGGGCATAGGGCAGGGCCTGCTGGTCCTCTTGGTCCTGCCTGCCCCTTCCCAATGCTAGGCCCTTCTCTGTCTGCCAGTAGCTGCAGGGGACATGTTTTCATTGGCCAGCAGTCTCTCCCTGGGCTCAGCACATGGGGCCCTCCCAGCCCATGGATTCCAACCCCATTCCAAAGTCAGATGCTATATCATCTTTACATAAAAGAAGAGAAACTTACTTATTTGAAACCATATGGAGCATGGTGTATTGTTTAGCCAAACATGTTAGTGAGCTCCAAGTTTTGGAGCTGACAAGAGAAGTCAGACTTGAGCTTGGAGATAGGGACTGGAGGAGCTGAACTATTCTACAAAACAGAAAATGTTTCTGCACTGCTGAGAACCAAGAAGAGGGAGAGGCCTGAGCATGAATTACAGCGATAGAATAATATTCTGTGGCGCTAGTGGTAAAGATCCTGCCTGCCAACGCAGGAAACATAAGAGATGTGAGACTGATCCCTGGGTTGGGAAGATCCCCTGGAGAAGGAAATGGCAACCACTCCAGTGTCTTGCCTGGAAAATCCCATGGACAGAGGAGCCTGGCGGGCTACAGTCCACGGGGTCGCAAGGAGTCAGACACGACTGAAGTGACTTAACACACACTCACAGAGTTCTGAATTGGCAGAAACGGCCGAGGTGATTCACAGAAATCAAAGTCCAATACTTAACTTCTAATTTTCAGGGCTCTGCTGTGAAGTCCTTCTGAAAGTCGGCAAGTTCTGACTTACTAACATGAGGAAAGAGCTGTTTTCTGCAAAAAGTAAGGAAAATGGAGCGTTCCACAACTGGAAGCAGAGGAGAGCCAAGGACAGAGATGCAAGGGGGGCCGAGTTTGAATAGAACCAAGTTTCTTTCCATGAGAAAATAAGCCCCAGAGAACTACAGAACCCTTCTGGGCATGGCATGGGGGATGTCATGGTGATAGCAGTCATGGTGACACGGGGACATTCACCAGGCCTGTGCAGAAAGCAGGGCAAGTTGTATCTCCCCATTTGACAGATGAGAAAACCAAGCTTCAGACATGAAGCCCATGTCACCCACCTAGCAAGTGGAGAAGTTCAGATCAGGTGTTCCATGTTCTATGCCTAGTCAAAAAGTTCCTAACCACTATTTGCCAGCTACAAAGCAACCAGAAAAAAATAAGCAAGGGTAAACGAGCAGCTTCTATATATTTTGTTATAACTCATTACATCATCAGTCCTCTCCTCACTGTGCTGTTCTGCTATAAACCTCACCCTCAGTGAGACTCAGAGCTGGAGCAGAACCGCTAGGTAGGACATCACAGCCGCAAACACTGATGGCTGGGCAAAGGATGAGAATCCTAATAAACTGAATGGAGAATGTGCCTGGAACTAAGCCTCATGAGGCAGGGAGTCCTTACAGACCCTGTAATATGCCCGTGGGGGAGACTGGGGGAGAGATCCACACTCCCTGCATTTTCCTTCTCTGCAGATCTCCCACCAAGATTCTTCCACTTTAGCACAACGCTCCATCTGACAACCCGCCTGGGGAAGGAAACCTTCTTTCTGCCTCGTGACTGTCTCCTCCAAAGACAATTTCCTCTACTCTGATGACCCATGATTTGGGCAGTTTGCATAACCTTTCACACCCCACCCTATCCCTGGGGCTGAGTTCTTTGTGGGCACTTTCGGGTAATTGCTGGTTGGTTCATTGATGTTTTTGCCACAAAACTTATGATTCTCACATGATTCTGAACCAGAACCAGACTGAACCCATGTCATCTGTTATTTGCAGGTCAGTTCAGTTCAGTTCAGTCACTCAGTTGTGTCTGACTCTTTGCAACCCCATAGACTGCAGAATGCCAGGATTCCCTGTTCATCACCAACTCCCACAGTTTGCTCAAACTCATGTCCATTGAGTCAGTGATGCCATCCAACCATCTCATCCTCTGTTGTTCGCTTCTCCTCTTGCTTTCAATCTTTCCCAGCATCAGGATCTTTTCCAATGAGTCAGTTCTTCGCATCAGGTGGCCAAAGTATTGGAGTTTCAGCTTCAGCATCAGTCCTTCCAATGGATATTCAGGACTGATTTCCTTTAGGATTGACTGGTTTGATCTCCTTTCAGAGACTCTCAAGAGTCTTCTTGAGAAGACTGCTACTGCTGCTGCTGCTAAGTCGCTTCAGTCGTGTCCGACTCTGTGCGACCCCATAGATGGCAGCCCATCAGGCTGCCCTGTCCCTGGGATTCTCCAGGCAAGAACACTGGAGTGGGTTGCCATTTCCTTCTCCATTGAGAAGACTACCACAATTCAAAAGCATCAGTTCTTTGGTACTCAGCTTTCTTTATGATCCAACTCACACATCCATACATGACTAGCAGAAAAACCATAGCTTTGACTAGGAACTTGGTTGGCAAAGTAATGTCTCTGCTTTTTAATATGCTGTCTAGATTGGTCATAGCTTTTCTTCCAAAGAGCAAGCGTCTTTTCATTTCATGGCTGCAATCACCATATGCAGGGATTTTGGAGCCCCACAAAATAAAGTCTGACACTGTTTCCATTGTTTCTCTGTCTATTTGCCAGGAAGTGATGGGACAGGATCCATGTTCTTAGTTTTTGAATGTTGAGTTTTAAACCAGCTTTTTCACTTTCTTCCTTCACTTTCTTCAAGAGGCTCTTGAGTTCTTCTTCGCTTTGCCATAAGGGTGGTGTCATCTGCATATCTGAGGTTATTGATATTTCTCCTGACTATCTGGATTCCAGCTTGTGCTTCATCCAGCCCAGCATTTTGCAAGATGTACTCTACATATACATTAAATAATCAGGGTGACAATATACAGCCTTGACGTACTCCTTTCCTAATTTGGAACCAATCTGATGTTCTATGTCCAGTTCTAACTGTTGCTTCTTGACCTGCATATAGATTTTTCAGGAGCCAGGTCAGGTGGTCTGGTATTTTCATCTCTTTAAGAATTTTCCACAGTTTGTTGTGATCCACGTAGTCAAAGATTTTGGCGTAGTCAATAAAGCAGAAGTAGATGTTTTTCTGGAATTTTCTTGCTTTTCCTATGATCCAACAGATGTTGGCAATTTGATCTATTTGCAGGTGGTTTTATGCATTTCTTCCAGTGCATGTTCTGGTGAGCAATCATGGTACTATCTCCCACTGTCTGCTCACCTGATGACTTCATTGCCAGAGGCTGTCCCTGATGCCTCTGTCCCCAGGGCTCCTCACAGAACTCTGCCTGGTGCAAAAAGAGGAGCACAATCAAGCCATGGAATTCTAAGCTAGAGAAGTAAAGGCCCTCTGCTGTGATAGGATTCAGTGGTCAACTGAACATATATCTCTGTTTGTCTGGGATACTCCCACTTAAGTCTGTTGCCCCAGTGTAATTAGTAATAGCCTCTCCTTTTCAATCTCAAAATGTCCCAATGTGGATGATAAATTATGTATCATCTTCCCTTGTGGTTCAGCAGTAAAGCATCTGCTTGTAATGCAGTTTCAATCCCTGACTTGGGAAGATCCCCCAGAGCAGGAAATGGTAACGCACTCCAATATGCTTGCTTGGGGAATCCCAAGGACAGAGGAGCCTGGTGGGCTACAGTCCATGGGGTTGCAAAAAGTCAGATAAAACTTAGCGACTAAACAACAACCCAACTTTAGTGATCGCTAAAGTGATTTTTAAGTCTTCGCTTAACCCAGAAGACCCTTTCTTCAAACAGATACTCCCAATGCTTGTTGTGTAATAGGGGAAAACAAAAGGAAGCTGTTCCGGCTGAAGAGAGTGGACAAGGCTGAACCCCTATATCCACCCAACACACACACATACAGACAAATCACATACACACAAACACACATATCACCTCCTTCACCGTGGTTCCACCCAACTGCTGTGGCAACGCTCCCCTCTGCCAATGGGAGTCTTAGAGCTCAAAGCATCACCTGTGAGACTCACTACTTTAATTTTAAGATGAGAGAACTGAGGCCCATGGAGAGATAAAGGTATTATAAGGCCTTATATTAAGGTCACACCACTAGGTCATGGAAGGGCCCAAGCTAGAAATTCATAGTGATATCTCTACCATGTCAAGTCTCCTTCCAATTTGCCAAATGGTCTTAAAACTAAGTGGTTATAAGCTCAATTTTGTGCTGGTTTTTCATTATATATATTTACAATGCACAATAAGGGAATTGCTTTGTGCTAAGGTGACTCGGTGTGAATTGTGTATGTGTTATGAAGTAAACGGTGCATGGGGACAAATGCCTTTTCCAGAGATGCATCCTTGCAAACATTTGGGTGGGCTTCATTAATCCTCAGAAGCAGCCCTCAACAAGTCAAACAGGAAGCGTGGCTCCTGCTGTTGTATAAAATAAACACTCATCGCTCCCGGGGCCTCCCCAGCACAGAGCTCTCCCTTTGTCTTAGGCCTTCTTTCAGAGCAACAGTTGGCAAATCTAAACGGAAACAGCACCCTATCTTGGAAGCACACAGCTTCTCCAAGCCCCTCCTCATTTAAAGATCTGCCCATCTTCCCCTCCACCTTCTGCTCCCACCTGCCAGCCAGGCAGTTTCCATTTGAACCCTGTGGAGGAAAAGCAGATACTAAATGCAAATCAGAAAGCGACCTAGTTTTATGCCCTAAGGCAGGCCCATGGGAGGCCAGGTCACCTGGCAGGCAGCCTGCCTGTGGCAGCTTCTGGGTGGAGAGCAGGATGTGCTCTTGTCTTCTAACCTTGTTTTAGTTTGACCCAGGCACTGCCTGTTTCTCAGGGGAACAAGAGCGTCTAACTCAGGCCACACAAACCGATTGTCCACAGTCTCAAAGCAATCGTTTCCCCCTGCTTGTGCAGGAGAGAACCAGCCTGCCGAGGTGGGGCTGAGCGCCTGCTTGCCTTGCCCTCCTCACCTGCTGACTGGGAGGATTTGCATAGCCGGCTTCTGAGGAAACACTCCAGCCCTTCAGACCATAGGCTCTGGGTAATCTATGCAAAGTATATTTCCCTGTTCTGAGGCAGAGGGGACCAGTGTGATGACACCAGAAACTACAGCGTGAGTGGGTGCTCACTCACTTGTGTCTGATTCTTTGCAACCCCATGGACTGCAGCCTGCCGGGCTTCTCTGTCCCTAGGGATTCTCCAGGCAAGAATACCGGAGTGGGTTGCCATGTCCTCCTCCAGGGGATCTTCGCAACCCAGGGACTGAGCCCGCATCTGCCTATGTCTCCTGCATTGCAGGTGGATTCTTTACCCACCGAGCCACCTGGGAAGCCTGACACTAGAAACCACATGCTGCTGCTGCTGCTGCTGCTGCTGCTAAGTCGCTTCAGTCATGTCTGACTTTGTGTGACCCCATAGACAGCAGCCCACCAGGCTCCTCCATCCATGGGATTTTCCAGGCAAGAGTACTGGAGTGGGGTGCCATTGCCTTCTCCGAGAAACCACATAGTAGACATAAAATCCAATATTTATCAGAAGGTTACTCTGGGTTTGTTCCTCTAATTCAAGCCTCACAAAACCCCTTTCAGGTGGTAACTATAACTATGATGGGTCCCATTTCAGAGATTCAGAAACAGGGCTTGATAAAGATGAAAGGACTTCTCCCAGTTATTCAGCAAGGAAGTGGTGGAAGGATGTGAACCCATGCAGTCCAACTCCATAACCTACTTCTTATCCCAACCCAACCCAGGAAGCACCCTGGCAAGGCCAACGCTGCCCAGGCCTCTCTGTGTATTCACATAACACTCAGGGCTTTTGTCAAAAAAATCCATGTTCTGATTCAGGAGGTCTGGGATGAGCCAGATATTCTGCATTTGTAAGAAGCTTCCAAGCAAGGTCAATGCTGCTGGTTGGGAAGGTTCTAGGGCAGCCCTCTGCAAACTTTTTCTCTAAAGGGCCCGACAGGAAGCAGTTTAGGCTTTGTGGGTCAGGTACCCTCTCTGTTCCCTATTCTCGTTTTTCTTTTTCATCTTTTACAAGATTTAGAATAGAATATTGTCCTTAGCTCTGGGCTCGTGGGCTGCATTTGCCTGGCTTCTGTGCGCAATTCCTTGACCTGAAATGGTGTGGGTAAAGCTGCCAGGCTTATAGTCTGGGTGTCGATGGTCTCCAGTCAGTGGATAAGAACTTCAGTCTGGTTCTTCAATTAGACATGGCCCTCAGGGCAGTAAGATCTCAGTGAGACTGCCTTCGAAGTGATCAGAGGTGATAGGAAAAGAGGCTGACCTACACCCAAAGGGATCTGTTAGGATGGTGAGGGGTCTGGACTCCCGTGCACGCATCGGGGACTGGAGGATGCAGGTCTGCCGGCTCGGAGAATGGAGCTGGGTGGACGCTGCCGCATACCACTGAGCCCTCTGGTGAAGCAGGGACAAAAGGTTACTATAGGGGCTCCAGCGATGTGTGGAAGGATAAACCCCTTCCACTCTGAGTCTAAAGTCCTGTGATGCTAACGTGCGAGGCTAATCTGATGCTGCCCTGAGATAATCTGCACACACGCGGTCAGATTCCCCCAGGGTTTATCAGCAACCAGATTCAGAGCAGCTGCTGAGTTCGCTCCCTTGCCCCCTTATCTTTTGGCCCAGCTAGGAAACTGGGGCTGACATTCCCCCCTGCCCTAGAAGAAAAGGGACATCTCCCTAAGCTTTCGTTTTCAAAGTAGAGTGAGGACCCTCTGCTCAAGAGCCTTCTCCACTGGGCTCCTTTTTCATCGTTTTCAGAACTTCAAAATGAGGTGAAGTCACCTTACTTCTGGGAATTCATTCTCTAAAATAATTATGAACATGAATAAAGATTTTTGCCCTGCCTCAGGTCCAAAGGGTGGAGTAATTCATAAGCCTCTGAGTCCTTCAAGGCTTCTCTCTGATTTCCTTTGTTCTCCTCGAATCCCCCTCCTTTCTTTCACCCCTCTTCCTTTGACAAGGCTATTTTATTTTATTGGGGGGGGGGCTTTATTTTTTTTATTTATTTATTTTTAAATTTTTATTTTTATTTTTATTTTTTTTCCATCTCAGGTGTACATGAGGTGTATATGGAGTGGGAGGTGGGGGGGTTTCAAGATTGGGAACTCATGTACACCTGAGATGGCTATTGTATTTTAAATGCATCTTTTTGTTTGCATGGGCTCTTGCTCTTGCAAAATGTGCCTTGTTCTGTAGGTGTATATATTTTTACTTACTTAACCACTCTTTGTACATCACTTATTCTGTTTATTGCTTTTTTTAACCCACCACCCTGTTTGAAAGATCCAGGGGGTAGCTACATGTAACAAGATCTGTATCTCCTAACTTCCACATAAACTCCATATGCAATGCATTTGCCTTTCCACCCTCTGGGGATGTTCACCCTAGTTACCTCCAATTTCTTGTCATTACCCAACTCTGTGATAAAAACCTCATGAATCTTTCTTTATGGACATGGGTAAGAAATTCTTTGTGCTCTCTATCCAGGGGTGAAACTGCTGGGCTATCAGAGTATATGAATACTTAGTTTGGCTTTATCTTGGCCGATGACTCTGGAAGGAATCAGCACCAGCCCATCTTCCCACCAGCAGTAGAGCATGGTCTTATCCTTACATCTCTCCCGACTCTTGACATTAACTGTCTTTTCTCATTTGTGAGTTTTTAGGCATTACCAGTATCTTCTCTGAGTCTGTTTGTGTCTTGTTCACGGTATCTACTATTAAGTAGAGATCTTTGAAATGAACATAATTAAATATATTACATTTTTACCTCATGGTTATACTTTTTTTCATTTTCACATACAAAGTCCATCCATAGTCCAGGACACAGGATTTTATCTTGTGTGATTTTACATGTCACATTTGGGTCATCGTATCACCTGGAGTTTAACCTTGAGTGTAGTCAAAGAAGAGGTACTTACTAGTAATTTCCTTTCTATTTTCCCAGTAGCATTTCATCTACCTAACAAACCTTTTCTTTTTTATCTGTGGTGCCTAACAAACCTATTTCTTTTTATCTTTGTCACATATTAAGTCCCCATATATCTATAGGTCTGGCTCTGAGGTAGTAGCAATGATTTAGTTTCAGTGATATTCACTTTAACATTTTTAATAAAAATGCAAATAACTGTGATGGGTAACAGTTGAGAATGGATGAAATTCAACACAACACATCTCCACAAATAGACTTCCATTCAGGGGTTAAAATTAATATAACAAAAGACTGCACAATGCCACAGATAGTCATGCTTTATTGCTTAGTGGAAATGGCAGATTCCAAAATAACACAGAGTGGATGATCTTAAGCATGTAATGAATCATATGTATACATGTGTATAACTGGTAAACACTCAGGTAGTATTAGTAGCTGTAGAAGGCAATGGCACCCCATTCCAGTATTCTTGCCTGGAAAATCCCATGGATGGAGGAGCCTCCTGGGCTGCAGTCCATGGGGTCACAAAGAGTCGGACATGACTGAGCGACTTCACTTTCACTTTTCACTTTCATGCATTGGAGAAGGAAATGGCAACCCACTCCAGTGTTCTTGCCTGGAGAATCCCAGGGATGGTGGAGCCTGGTGGGCTGCTGTCTATGCGGTCGCACAGAGTCGGACACGACTGAAGCGACTTAGCAGCAGCAGCAGCAGTATTAGTGGCTCTTTATGGACAACAAGGTTTTGATGACTGTCAAGTAAAGAAGTGAAGAAAGTGAAAGTCGCTCTGTCATGTCACACTCTTTGCAACCCAGTGGACTATAGAGTCCATGGAATTCTCTAGGCCTTTGAATACTGGAGTGGGTAGCCTTTCCCTTTTCCAGGGAATCTTCCCAACTCAGGAATTGAGCTCAGGTCTCCTACATTGCAGGCAGATTCTTTACCAGCTGAGCCACAACAGAAGCCCAAGAATACTGGAGTGGGTAGCCTATCCCTTCTCCAGCAGATCTTCCCAACCCAGGAATCGAACCAGGGTCTCCTGCATTGCAGGCGGATTCTTTGCCAACTGAGCTATCAGGGAAGCCCAGTTAAAGAAGGATCATAGTGAACACTAGAAAAACCTGGCTTACCGGTGGAGCCACATTCTCAGCTCAAAGCCCTACAGTGTCTAGCATCAGTGATAAGGAGACCAGGCAGCAGGTTAGGGAGACCGGAACATCTTCAACTTTAAGGTGCACATCAATTACCTGGGGATCTTAACTTGCAGATTCAAGTTCAGTGGGTGGGGAGGGACCTGAGATTCTACATCTCTAACAAGCTTCCTGAGGATGCTAAGGTTCCTGAGCCAGAACCTCACTTTGGGTAGCAAGACCCTACAAAGCAGTTCAGTTATGCTTCTGGACAGGCACTGAGCTGGACAAGGCACAGAGGTGGATAGACCATTGAGCTGAACAGGGACCAACAGCCTTTATAGGTTACTTAGACTAGTGACCCAGAGTGGAGTGTTTAGATTACGTGTTGGTGTACATTGTTTTGAGATTGTTGGTTTTGGAGAGTGCAGAATATGGAGATGTGTATGTAAAAACTGAAACACCACCTGATCAACAGTAAATCTGGACCAGCAAATATCCTCCTGTGTTCTTCCCCTTCCCCTTCACACAGCTGGGTTTAGCCCACAATCCCCTCTCAGCAGTAAGCCCTAATGTTGAGATAGAAATGTTGAGATAAAAAGTCTCATGTACATCTGAGACTATTAATAAAATTCTTAAAAAAAAAAAAAAAAAAGAAGAAAAGTGGGTGAGAGCCATCTGGCCCCAGCCATGCACCTGGGTTCACGGACAGGGCTCACCTGGACAGGGTGAGGGGCGTCCCCTCAGGAATGTGTCCTCTGATGGTGAGTTTGAGGAGTACTAACTTCAAGGTGAGGTCCCAAATACCAATGAGATAGAGTCATGGACCAACACTCACCCCAGATGGTTAGAAAGCCCCTCCTCCTTCATTGCCCACTCTGTTCTGTTGCCACTTTCCAGCCCAGATAACCTGTTTTATAGGCGACCACAATTATATCTCTCTTACCAAACTGCTCCAAATTGCCAGTACAGGCAGATTCTTCTTACTAGGCATGGAGATTTTAACTGACATTGTAGACAAAGGGAACTCACACAATAAATATCAGTTGGCTGATGGTTGGCTCAGCATACAGACTCTACAAAGTCCCCTACAACGGTTCCATTGTGCTCTTAGTTATGAGCATTTAGAGTCTGGTCATCAGCATATACAAACCCTATCACTACTATTTAACTAACATTTATTTCACATTTAGTATGTGCCAGGTACCAGGCTAGGGGCCTTCACATTTGTTATATCACCTCATACCTGAAACAATCCTGGAAGCTAGATATTATAATGAAAATATCTAGGTTCAAAGAGGTTAAGTAACTTGCACAACATAACACAGGTTGTAAATGAGAAACCTCCAATGAGGGGAAGGAATGAAAGAAGGTGCCAAATAGATTGTGGAGATATGTTGGAGAGTTTGTCTTGAATGGAATTCTTGGCTGAGAGTGAAAGAAAAGCCCTGAGAGGTAATACAGTCCTGCACTCCTAATTAGAATGCTCTCCAGACACGTTTCCTAGGCTATGGGAAGCACTGTTGGTTTCTTAAGGTATGAACGAGTCATTTCTTACCTCTTTATTGATCATAGAACTCTAGTTTGTTCAAGCGGCAATGCATGTAGCCCCAGGGGTTGACCACCATTGATCTAAGCTGGATATGGGGATCTCCTTCCTCTTTACCAGTGATCAATTGTGTGTATCCAACCAGAAAGGGGATGAAAAAGAAGATCTGTAGGGACTTCTTGAAGTCTTCCTTTCTGATAAGATAGAGATCCATAAAGAGAGAGTCCTTTTCCCACAACCATTTTTCCTTCCTTTCTGCTCAGGCTGATGTATTATGAAGATGTGATATTTTGCACTTAGGCAGCCATTTTGTAACCATGAGGAGAAATATAAGCTAACACACTAAGGATGGCAGAGCTACAGATGGAAAGAGACTGGGGTCCTTTATGATCTTTTGAGCAATCAAATAGCCCTGGAACATCTACTTCCAGGATTCTTGAAATGTGAGATAATTAAGCATCTTTATAATTTAGCCTAACCTATTGGTCAGATAGTCTGCTACTTAAGCACCATAATAATGCAAGGGCCTTCACTCACTTTTCCTTCTGGCAAGAGGCTAAGCATTTCCATACAAATCCCTCTGTCTTAGATTGGTATCTTATCTGGTATCCTCAAAATCCTCTTCCCAGGGCTTCTTTATATTGGCAATTCGTTCAGTCTAGCACTGGCTACAAACCGGGGGAAAAGTCTTCATTATTCTCCATTATTCATTAATGGACAGTTAGTCTATTCATCTACCTTTTTTTCATCTTTATAAAACCCAGGTCACCTCCTTATAGAAGGAGGACTGTCATGTTACATATTAAAGTATTCTGGTTTTTGCTATATACTTACTTCCAGCAGTGTGTTTTATATTTTTGTGTATGGAAAAGGAAATGGCAACCCATTCCAGTATTCTGGCCTGGAGAATTCCACGGATAGAGGAGTCTGCTGGGCTATAGTCCATGGGGTTGCAGAGTCGGACACAACTGAACAGCTGACACTTTCACTTTCATATTTTCATATGGACTAATTAGTGTCCTTTTACTTTAGCTTGAAGAATTCCTTACAGCATTTCTTGTAAAGCAGATCTAGTTGTGCTGAGTTCCTTCAGCTTTTGTTTGCCTGGGAGAATCTTTACCTCTTTTTTATTTCTGAAGAACAAAATTGCCTTGTGTGATCCTTGGAGAGTGCTTCTGGGGTTTTATTGTGCCTGTAAGAAAGTTGGGGTCCTCAGTGGTGCCTCTGGGTCCAGTGGCTAGGGACCAGGGCAAGCAGTGGCAGTGGCCAGAGCTGGTGGTGTACACACACTTAGCTGAGGAGGCCGGCTGCAGGAGTCTGTTTAATGGTAGGAGCTGGCTGCAGACACACGTGTAGTGAGTGGGGCTACAACCAGATGCAGGGGCTGGAGCCAACTGTGGGCATACTACTGGCTTTGGGGGCCCTGGCTGTTGGCACGCCCTTCTCTGGGTGCAGGGTGTTGCCTGAGTACATGCCTGGCAATAGAGCCCAGTGACAGGAGCTGGGCTGGCAGGACGCAGGTGCAGAGCTACCAGGGCTAGTGTTAGAACTGACCAGTGGTCAGGCCAGTGACTGACATCAGGGCTTGATGCAGGCCTACAGGCAGTGGTGGGAGCCCTGGTTGTCAGCCAGCACTCCTGTGGTTGCAGGCTCTCACCCTGGCACGGGCTTGACAGTGGAGATCAGTGGTGGCAGTCAGGTTGGTGGCTGCAGGTGCACCACTGAAGGGACTAGCCCCGAGTGTGCGCATAGCAGTGGGGGTCAACTGCAGGAGTCTCACTGCTGTCTTACATTTGCCCAGCCACAGAGGCCAGGGCTGGCAGCCAGTGTGAATCCTGGGGTCCAGTGGAGATAGGGGGATAAGTGACTTGCCTCCTGTCACCAGCCTCTATTGCTGCGCATGTGCCCAAGCAAGACCCTGCGCCCAGAGAAGAGCATGCTGACCGCCAGGGCCCCCAGAGCCACTAGTATGCTTTGGAGAAGGACTCAGGGGGCTGGCATCCATGGATGCAAAGACCCGTGGTGGGAAAACCTCAGGGACAAGATCTGTAGGAGTTATCCAGTGGCTGTGCTGGTCATCAGTTTCTTCAGTGGCAAAGCTGCTTGGGTCTTCTGCAGAGCAGACCACTGGAAACTGGTTGCTTCCACTGCGTGGCTAATACTAATGGTGCCTGCTCTTCTTCCTTGTTCCTAGTCGTTTCCATACATCTCAGCTTCATGCCTCTGGGTAAAAGAGTGAGACTGAAATGTGTCCCTACACAGGTTCCTGGAAGACTGGGGGAGCTGGTCGTTCACCCTGCTCTCCTTTGCCCAGCATCAGGAACTCTTTCTAGCTGGGCAGCTCATTCCTGATGTTGAGCAGGACAGGCCTAAGAGATGGGGTGATGCAGGCAGGATGAAGTTGCTTTCTTCCCTTTTTGTATGGTTATTCTCAGGTGTTTTGCTGGGCGGTGTTGCTGAGGTTTCTTAAGTGGATTCTGGAGCTCTCCCAAAGCTACTTGTGTTGATGGATACCTGGATAATTGTTGATCTTTGTGCGGAACAGAGGCTGGAGTCTCCTCCTCCACCATCTTGGTCAGAAATGCCTTTAAATGGTATACCTTGCATTCCATTTGAAGTGGAGAGGCTGTATGATGTAGTGAGAAAGATCAGAGTCCAAAGGAGACACCCTGGGTTTGAATCCAGGCAGTTGTATGACCTTGGATACACAATTCAGCATCTCCATGTAGCTTTCCCTAGGAGCAGACCCTAAAATAACCATCTTAGAGCACGTAGTTTATTTGGAGGTGATTCTGGGAAATACACATGGGGAAATGAGATGGGAAAGGAAAGAAGGCCAGTAAGTGTGTTACTAAGCAAGTTACCACTGTGAAGGGCTGGAGTGGAAGCCCTCCTGGGAAACAGTAGAACATGTGCTGAGTTATCTGAGCACTCAAGGGGCCAGGGAGCCAGGGGAGTTAACCCCAGACTCCTGTCAGTCGTTGGTGAGGGCTGCCTTCAGCAGCAGTAATTCCCCAGAACACCTGACCTAGTACATGTGGGCAGAGAGAGCTCTCAGAACAGTGATGGCGGCCTGACGTGTGCTGAAACGGTGAGGGCTGCAGGGATACAGAGAGGATCCCACAGTGTCTGCTATGCTTTCTCATCTTTGAAATGGGGCAATGATAATATCCGCCTCGTAGCATTATTGGCAGGTTTATGTGAGTTATCAGGTAAAGTGCTTCCAACAGAGCCTGGCCTAGGGTATGCGCCACTTAAGTGTTAGTTGTTTTCATTTGAATTTCTGTGATGTATTCCTACCATATACCTCAGAAAGATTTAGTGAAGTTGGCTAAACGCATGAATGCTTAGGGAGAAGAGGGCCTCTGTGGAGTAAGAGGAGAGGCTCGCGTTCACGCCGGGTCCCTGATGCACAGCCCACCTGGAAGCAGGGGTCCCGAGGGGAGAGGCCCAGGGCTGGCAGTGAGTCTGCACACAACCTGGAGGCCTCTGGGCTTCTGTGGGGCATGGATTTGGGAATTTGAACCCAACTCTTCTATATCTCAAAGGATATGGAGGCCATAGCTGCCATCCGGGTTACGTATTGAGACCGTAAGCTTCCTGAAGGCAAGGACTCTGCATCCACAGCTGGATTCTCTCTCCTCTGCAGGCTCAGGGTAGCTGCTCAGTAACTGAGTATTGAGTAGAGAAGCTTGAAAAGAGCTCAGAAAGTCAGAATGTGCTCATTCTCATCTAAAATCCTGGGTGAGGGATACCCACAGGCAGCCCCTCTACTAGTGGTCTGTGTGTCTCCCCTGCCTTTCAGCCACCAGCACCCAGGAAGTAACCCGCGCCTGACCTGAGTATGGTTGAGCTCTCCACTCTCCAGGGCATCACCTAGAACAGGAAGGACAAGCTGTGTGTGTTTATACCAACACATACATTCTCAATGGGCCCTCACTCCTTCCTGAAAGGAATCCCACATCTCTGTTGGAATTGAAAACATTTTGTATTTATATATCACCAGTTAGTGAGGGAATGCAAAGTGCTCAGCATATCTGATCTCAGGAGTCCTCACAACAGCCCCGAGGGAAAAACTTGACAAAGAGTTCTTATCCTCCCCAGAAGAAGGCTCAGAGCCACCCAGAGGGTGCCCCAGGGAGTCATGCTAATGGAAGGGAATGGAAAACCCAGGAGAGAGAGTACAAGGACTCTGTCTCAAACCATGAACCAACAGGTGTGGCAAGGGAGTGGCCTCCATGCTCACTGTGGCATTACAGAGTCAGCGAAACCTAGAAATGGCCCAGTGTCTCTCAGTACAGGACTTGATAGATGGGTTATGGTATAAACAATGAGATACTATTTAACCTTTGAAAAGGATCTGTGTGTTCTGACATGAAAAAATGCCCAAGATATCTAGATGAAAGATGCAAGCTGCAAAATAATATATAAAATATAATCTCTGACTACTGTAAAATAGATATTGTATAATATTAAGGGAAGAATCTAAACAAATGTGCTGCAAATTATATTTGAAGTATGATTGTGTCATTGTGTGTTAATATTTTCAAGGAAGGTCTAGAAGAATGTGAACAATGGTCGTCAATACAGTTGGAATTAAAATTACTTTTACTTTCTTAATCACATTTGCTACATGCTGAATTTATTTATTTTTTTGCAATGTGCATGTTTTTTTCAGGTAATCAAATCAAAATTATCTAAAACCCCCCCAAAAAGGGAAATCCTTTATGTCACTTGAAAAGTATTAAAAATAGAAAATAAACTATCACATTGTTTTCACTAATTTAAAAAGAAGTATTTTTTCTTGATGTGAAGAATTTGGAAAAATTCTGCTAAATTTCCTATTTAGTTCCTACTGGGCAGTGAAATTTGAATCAGATACTCTATTTCATAAACATATGGTTCTGCCCCTGCAAAACCAAAATACAGAACTGAAATCTTTCTGCTTTTTCCTTGATGTTTATATACATGAGACAGGCCTGATTGTTTAGCACAATGGATAACAAACTTTAGCAGAAGAGCAAACAACACCACCCTGAGAAGGGACTCAAAATGTCAACAACTCAACATGTTCATGAGTGCTTAGAAAATAAACATAAATTGTGTTATGTCACTGAACTTTAAAACTCAGATTGTTGTGTTTCTCAACAAAGAAAATATACTTAAAGACAATTGAACTACACACTTGAAAATGGTTAAGGTGGTGAGTTTCATGATTGTGTTTCTTACTACAGTAAAAACGTGTAAAACCCCAAAACCCAAACAAAACTCAGATGGTGAGGTCTAAGATGCAGCATAGGGTAAGGAAAGGAGAGGGTAGGGTTGAGTAGAGCTGGTTAAAGCTCAGCTCTTGAAATCTGACCTTTGACTGGTTGCATTCCTTCCTTTGGTTCTGGGCCACATGTCTGAGTGACTGTCGTCACATGGCAGGCACAGGGGACAGACAGCTACAGTAACCAGCAGGGCAGAAGGCTTCCCTACCCTGGTGCTGTGACAACCATAATCTACATAATCTACAACCATAAATACCCACCTGAAAATAGGGAAGAATAAGACTAGGCCACCCATGTTCTGTGAGAGACAACAAAGGTCAGTCTAGTCAAGGATATGGTTTTTCCAGTGGTCACGTATGGATGTGAGAGTTGGACTGTGAAGAAAGCTGAGCGCCGAAGAATTGATGCTTTTGAACTGTGGTGTTGGAGAAGACTCTTGAGAGTCCCTTGGACTGCAAGGAGATCCAACTCGTCCATTCTAAAGGAGATCAGTCCTGGGTGTTCTTTGGAAGGAATGATGCTAACGCTGAAACTTCAGTACTTTGGCCACCTCACGTGAAGAGTTGGCTCATTGGAAAAGACTCTGATGCTGGGAGAGATTGGGGGCAGGAGAAGGGGATGACAGAGGATGAGATGGCTGGATGGCATCACCGATTCAATGGACGTGAATCTGAGAGAACTCTGGGAGATGGTGATGGACAGGGAGGCCTGGTGTGCTGCGATTCATGGGGTCGCAAAGAGTCAGACGCGACTGAGCGACTGAACTGAACTGAACTGAGGGATGTGCTACCGAGGCCAGAACCTGTCTGTGGGGATCTCAGAGTCTCAAGGGAGGCAGATATATAGAGCACTATCTGAAGTCAGCTCATCTTCCCCTTCAGCACAGGGTCTGTCTGAGGCAGGAAAGAACAGGAAAGGCAAGGTTGAGAGTCTTCCTTTTCCCTTACCAGCGGCGTTGGATGAAGTGCTTACGGTTTGGGATGAAAATCATGAAGGTCCCATGGAGTCTCCTGTGAGTTCGCAGGGGCAGCCATTGGATAATATCAGTGGGGTTGAAAGGAGCAGAGCAGGAGGAAGTTACAGCGTGGCAGGCACTGTGCTGAGCATGGTCGTTGTCCCCACAGTCACTCACAACCACAGCTGGAATGACATCGATGGGGACGGCCGCCCACTGTTTTGAATGCTGT
This sequence comes from Neotragus moschatus, assembly GCA_006410615.1. NCBI lineage: Eukaryota > Metazoa > Chordata > Mammalia > Artiodactyla > Bovidae > Neotragus > Neotragus moschatus. Next base: position 1,480,062 of record SJYA01001017.1, read on the forward strand.
CTGTATTGATTCACTGAACGCCCACAGTGACATTATGAGGAAAGCACGTTTATTATTTGTTTTTACAAATGAGGGAACTGAAGTGCAGGGAGTCTTAGCTATAGGTGGTGGAGTTGAGATTATAATGCAGGCAATTAAAATGTAGACTGGAAGATCTTAACCATTATGTCATATTCTTCTTCTTTCTCATGTTATGGATAAGGAAACCGCGGCTAAGCAAGGTTAAGTGGTCCGTGCAGAGAGCTGGTGTAGAGAGCTAGGTTTGCCATCAGCAATTTCTGACTTCAAAGCCTGTACTCTGTAAACTGTGACAGTTTTCTGCAGTGCCCCCAGCTGTGAAAATCTCCAGTTGAGGCCAACCTGAGGCCTGAGGCTGATGGGCAGAGCTGTGGAGCCAGCCCCACTCTGCGTCTAGCTCTCTTGGCTGCAGGGATGGGAAGTGTAATGCTCACTTGGCTTTCTGCCTGGGGCAGATGGGCACCCCCATCACCATCTGGGAGCACCCTCACTCCTAGTCCCCATGCCTTAACGCTCATCTGGATATTCATACATTCATTCAACAAATATTTATTCAGCTTTTTGCCAGAACCTGCTCTAGGTGCTGGGGATCAAGTAGTGAGCCAAACTGTTAAAAATATTCTGTGCTTAGATTCCAAAATCTGTGTTCTTGCCTTCTTCCTTCTCTATCCTTAGCTCCACCTGATTTCTTTCTTAAAAAAGAGATGAGGTGCTCTGTTAGGCACTGGCATGGTCCATCTGCGGGACTCTGCTAGCCCATATGGTGTCTTTGTGCAAATTAGAGGAAGGTGTCCCCTCTGGGTGCATGGCGTGCCACAGCCCCCCAGCAAGGAGAAGAGACGGGGCTGGATTTCAACCCCCAATGAACCTCTAGTCCAGGCATCTTGAAGCAAAGCATGACATATGATAGGGCAGGTAGCAGCTTCTCTCCTAGACCTTCCAAGAGAAGTGTTCTTGATGTTCAAGGTCAATGCCCTCAATTCCCACCTGACTTCATCTCCCATCTGCTTAGCCAGGCCCCCATCCACTCCAGCCTGTGTAAGCGGGGCCCCGCAGGCTTTCAGCTTTCCATTCATCATTCACGACAGGAGCAGTCGTGTGCAGCTTGTCCACCTCCATGGACCTTTCTGTTTCCTCCTTCTCTTACCTGTCACGGCTCTCTCCCCTCCAGTGTGCTCTGCCCCACCCTGAACCCAGGGTCTAGCCATTCTGGATGTGGTTATCACACATGCAAGAGCCATTCTGACAATGGGGCCATTGTGAGACTGTGCCAACCCCTCACCTCTGTAAACAAAAGGCACTACACACCTGTTCTACAGCAGAATTGTTTAACACATAACTGTCAGAATGTCTTCATTCCCAATTCCATTCTGATGTTGGATGGAGACTCCGTTTAATTGCTAGAACATTCTTTCAGGATAGCACTCAAAATGTAGAAGAGACATATTCTTCAAAGGTGAAAAGTTGTGGTTTTAAAAACCTATTTTTATTGAACCCATGATTTGATGATTCCCCTGCTCAATCCCTATTTGTCTTCGGGTCGCTAGTTCCTGGAAGCTTTCTCTGATTGCCTCCTCTCCATCACCTTTGCCTCTGGTTGAGTGCGCTCCCCTGTGCACCTCCCAGAGCACCACAACTTGCCCATCTAACACTCATCATGGTGGTCTAGTCACTAAGTCATGTCCGATTCTTTGTGACCCCATGAACTGTAGCCCGCTAGGCTCCTCTGTCCATGGGATTTTCCAGGCGAGAATACTGGAGTGGGTGGCCATTTCCTTCAACAGGGGATCTTCCTCACCCAGGGATTGAACCTGACTCTCCTGCATTGCAGGTGGATTCTTTACCAATGGAACCACCAGGGAAACCCATAACACTCATCACATCGATTTGTAATTGCCCAGTTGCTGCTGCACCATCCCTCAGTGGACTATGTGTTCTCTGAGAATGTGGACTGAGCCTTGTGCACTTCTATAACCTCAGCACCAAGCACAGTACCCAGCAGGAACTCAGTAAATATTTGGGAACTAAATAAAATGTATTCATTTGTAGAGGAAAAAAACTGGCCTTGATAACCAAGCTTAAGTTTTTTCCAATAATGAAAACCTGCCTTATTATGGGAAGAGTGATATAAGAAGCTACTGTCTGTTCTGAGACATGCATGCATGCTATGTCCCGTCAGTCATGTCTGACTCTTTGTGATCCCACGGACCAGAGCCCACCAGGCTCCTCTGTCCATGGAATTCTCCAGGCAAAAGTACTGGAGTGGGTTGCCATGTCCTCCTCCAGGGATCTTCCTGAGCCAGTGAATGAACCTGTCTCCTGCATCTCCTGCAATGGTAGGCAGGTTCTTTACCACTAGCACCACCTGGGAATAAATCAGAAATTAGTATCCATGTGGCAATTCCACTTATTTGTTCATCTATTCATTCATTTGTCCATTTACTCACGCATTCATTGTAGGCATTTACTGAGCATGTCTCTGTGTCCAGGCACTGGAGCTTCTACAGAGAAAAAGATAGACAAAGCTCCTGTCCTCACAGAGTTGGAGGGCTTGGGACAGGTAAGGTGGGCCAGGAGGGAAAACAGACAAGCTTTCCCTAGTTGGTAACATAAACTCGGTGAAACATTATTACTTGGAATGCCTTTCATTCACCCTAACTACTTCAGAATATAGGATAGCAGTTAACTGGTCAAGCAGTGGAACCAGACAGTTTGGAAACAAGTTTTCAACCCACGACTTAACAATTAATTAGTTTCGGCAAACTCCCTGACCTTTCCAAGCCTCAGTTTCCTCATGGAATCATGATAGTGACAATACCTACTTCCTCCATCCCAACTGAGAGCCAAGTCAGTAAGTGTCAACAATGACTCTTCCTCATCAATGAAGTGGTTTAGGAGAAGGTTCTCTGGACATTAAGTTATATGCACTATATTAATATGAAAGCATTATTTGAGTTCCTCACTTTCATTGGCTCAAGTTAAGCTTTACTAGTGGTTAACTGGCTTAATTTAGCCCTCTGAGTTTCATAATGTTTGCATTTGATCTTTGAGTCCAGACTCAGTTCCCAGAAGCCCTTGCAGCAGATAAAGATGTCCATAAGCTTTAAGCAGCAACACAGAACAACCAGCAGGGCAGATACAGCATGAAAAATTCTGCTTGTGTTCTGACCCTTGAAGTTAAACCCAAATGACTATCATGGAAATCCTGGAGCTAATTTCCCCTTATTATTGAACTTGAAATAGCTAGGTTAAATACAGGAGATTTTAATCAACCGCATTATAAACAAAAGGCACAGATGGCAAGGAAAGATTGACTGATAACAGCAAAGTCCCCTAGACACTCTTGAACAGCCCCACAGGATGGGGGCTGCTCAAGATTATGCCCCTTGCTTTGTTTTACTCTTGCATTTATGAATTCCAGGAACTCCTTTCCTGGAAGTCAATAGCTGCCATCAACAGGATATTAGTGGGTGAATGTCCTTTGAAGTGTTTAAACGAATGAAAGGAACAGAAGCATTCCTGCTGCTGAGTCCAGCAAAGTGGGACAACAGAGGGGGCAATAAGAGAGGATGTTGAGGGCAGTTTAAACAAATCATTAAACAGGAGAATCTAAATTTGTCCCACTTCTCTTAATCCTTCTCTCATGCAAAGCACACACACATACACACATGCTTTAGACTCAAATCCCAAACAACTTCTACATATTGATTGTGGCTCAGTGTCACCTCAAGACCTTGGCCATGGCCCTTTGGTCTTGATTCAAACAAAGCAATCGTATTCCTAAATCCTGACCCTAATCTTTAACCAGAGTGGAATGGCCTCAGGTGAACCAAGAGAGCTCTTTCCCAAGAGTTTAAAGCTAGAACTAAGAGAGAGTCATTTGTGTGTTGGAGGCTCTGAGAACCTGAGGGCATACATTGGATATTTCAAAGTTTGAAAGGTGGACTTGGTGAAAATGAGTCCTGCATGAAAAGACCAAAATGAATACTAGGGTTTGGATAAATTGGATGATCTGCATTATTAAAAAATGGATGGCTCAATAAAATCAAATATTCCAAAGGGCTTGTTTCTTTTATCTCCTTTGTATTAGAGAAAGGACAATACACAGTAGTCAGTTGGTTCTCAAAGTGTAGCCTGGGACCCTGAAGCAGATGCCAAGACCTTTTCAGGGGATCTGCAAAGTCCAAGCTACTTTCATAATACTGCTATTTTTTGCCTTATGCACGCTCATTTTCTCATGAGTGAAGTTTTCTAGAAGCTACATGACCTGTGATATCACAATAGACAGAATGAGGAAGCAAATATGAGAATCCAACTGTCTTCTATCAAGCCAGATATTAGAAATTTGCAAAATTATAGAGCAATATGACTCTTCTAATTACCTTTTGTTAAGCTTCTTTAGTTATTTTCATAAAAATTGTATTTATGTTAATACATATTATATTATTACTGTCTCTCAGTTGATTAATAAGTATTTTTAAGGTTTTCATTTAAATTTCTAAAATAGCAGATATGGACATATCAACACAAATCAGTACACATCAACCAAAGCTATTCTATGTCTATAATAATTTTTAAGAATGTATAGACGTTCTGAGGCCAAAAAATTTGAGCACCTCTGCATAGAAGACTTTTCTAATGCTTTCCTCCAGCATTAGAAATAATGTTTAGTAAGTCCAAATATTTATCTTTAATCTCCATCAGCAATTTAAAGAAGGGCATTTAAAAGGAAAGTAGGCAAAGACCATGGGAAAAGTTTCTTAAATCAGAGGCTACAGTGCAAGCCCAGATCACATACCCTTTAATCTTTAGGTAGAAGAATGCCCTGGATCACAAAAGATAGGCTCTGAGAAAGCCCGATTTCTGATGGTTCCTGGCTAGTTGGAGATGACACTGCATCAGAGCACCAGCTAACGGCCTCTCTGCCTGGATGAGTTCTCTCCTGCTTAGGAAAGTTGCACTGCCTAGCCAAAAGAAAAGGAATTTCTCTCCTACAGGCTTGGGGACACATCTTTCCTTAGAAACACAGACAAATACTCACAGACCTCACAGACAAATACCCTACACAACAGACCTCTAATTTAACAACCTTGGCGATCACTAGTAATCAGACTCTAACTCAATTGGTGTTTAGAAAATAAGTAATAATAATTACAGCAACAGTTCTGGAGTACCTCACCCATTTAAAGGGGAGCCCTCCCACCTGTGGAGAGATACAGCTCTGCAGACTCCTTAGATCAGGTAGAAACCAGGTGCCTCGTTGTACAAGGACAGGCTCAACTCTCAGCTGATACCTCAGGCCCTGGTCTGGTGCCTGGCTCTGCTTTTCACACACAGAAATGGGATCCTGGTCCAACCAGGGGCCTCTGCTTCCAGCTCGGTGGTTGGAGCCTGCAAACCTCTTTGGTCCTTTGATCATGGGTCCTGCCTCTGGCCTTTCCAAGGAGAGCCTCTGGGCCTCCTTATGAGTGGAAATAAAACAAGTGTTCAATCAACATCTCAGGAAACTACTCAAGAGGCATAAAATGGATTAATAGCTTAGATTTGATTGGGTTTTTAAATTTCTCATAATGGTAACAAACTATTCATTTTGGTGGTTCAGAAGAACAGAAAGAAGATTTTTTTTTTCAGGCATTGTGCACATTTCTTCATGGATTAGCCAATCCAGGAAATGATTGAGGGAGCAGGCAAATGGACCCGGGGCTACTCATTTTGTTAATGGAGTAATTAATCGCTACATTTATATTCTACCTTCTCAAAAGAATTCGTTAGCTTAGAAACATATACAACAAAATAACTGAAACAAGGAAGTAAATAGATTACTTGTAAAATACCTTGAACTCCCAGATTTAATGAAAACAAAGGAAAAGGAAGACTGGAGGGTTTCCAGTGGAAGAAAGCATTTAGCTCCAACTACAATCACCAACATTTCCGTGGAATCATGAACCTGGATTCAGAAACTTTTGTGAAAATGGAAAAGAATTAACCTACAATAAGTGAAGATGCTTACATACATGACTGTCTAGATTTCCACTGGAAACTTAATTGTATAGTGTTGTAAAGTGAAAGTTGCTCAGTGGTGTCTGACTCTTTGCGACCCCATGGACTATCCAGTCCATGGAATTCTCCAGGCCAGAATACTGGAGTGGGTGGTTGTTCCCTTCTCCACGGGATCTTCCCAGCCCAGGAATCGCACCCAGGTCTCCCGCATTGCAAGTGGATTCTTTACCAGCTGAACCACCAGGGAAGCCCAAGAACACTGGAGTGGGGAGCCTGTCCCTTCTCCAGCAGATCTTCCTGATCTTGGCATCGAACTGGGGTCTCCTGCATTGCAGGTGGACTCTGCCAGCTGAGCCACCAGGGGAGCCATAGTGTTGTAAAGATACTTTCATATACTTTAAAGATACTTCATATACCTTAAGTTTAAATTTTAAAAAAGGAATTTATCTCAAATAAATAAATAAATGTGGCATTAAGGACAAGAGACAATAATATTGAAAATAAGAGATGACTAGGAGTAAGGTCAGTGAACGATCCAATTGTAGATGGAAGGCTACGGTTTCACCTTGAGCTTTCTATCATCCAATTCAAGGAAAAGAATATGATAAGCCAAATACTTCTTGAGACTCTTTTAACAAAATCAGATCATCTTCAAGGGAGGCTGTTCAGCGGTTAAATGTGAAAATATTTTTGCCTGAATTGATTGAATGGTCTTTGTTACTGAAGGACTAGATGTGGCTTAACAACTCCATAAACTTAGCAAAGTATGAAAATAATTATCCAGTTAACTAGTCATCATCAGATTTGAATATGTTTTCCCTCTACCTGGCAATATTAATAACACTAATCCTCTACATCTAAATAAAATCTGGTGAAAAGGAAAAGCCTCTGAGAAGAGGAAAATTAACTATTCAAATAAAAGATTTGTTAGGAATAACATTGAGAACTTAAGAGCCGTGAAGGTTAGAGTTCAAGTTCTAACTCTGATTTGCCTGCTGTGCAATCTTAGGCATATTATGTAAGACTCTCTGAGCTTGCTTCATTGTCTGTAAGATAGTAACTGCAATAGTACCTACCTCATAGGGCTGCTATGCGGATTAAGTGAAAGTGAAGTTGCTCAGTCGTGTCTGACTCTTTGCGACCCCATGGACTGTAGCCCAACAGGCTCCTCAATCCATGGGATTCTCCAGGCAAGAATACTGGAGTGGGTTGCCATTTCCTTCTCCAGGGAATCTTCCTGACCCAGGGATCGAACCCAGGTCTCCTGCATTGCAGGCAGACGCTTTAACCTCTGAGCCACTAGGGAAGCATATAAAACATTTACCAGAATTCCTTGTTTATAATAAGCATTCACTAAATATCAGACTACACTCCAAACTGCTATGCAGACTCACTAAATTCTCACCATAACTCTGTTAATTAAGAGGGCATTTATTGTTACCTTATGCTGTGGACTGAGATAGAAATGTAATTTGCCTAATATGTGCAGAAACATTTGGTGAAGTGAAGGTTACCTGTGCGATTCAAGTAAATGGCTTACCCTTAAATTCCTGTGATTCCACCCTTAGATATTTTTTCCTTTGCATTAATTTGTTTTTGTATGTGAACAATAACCAATGAGGGCTTTCCAAGTGGATCAGTGGGTAAAAAATCTGCCTGCAATGTAAGAGATGCTGAAGACTGCAGTTTGTTTCCTGGGTGGGGATGATCCCCTGAAGGAGGGCATGGCAACCCACTCTAGTAGTCTTACCTAGAAAATCTCATGCATAAGAAGAGCCTGGAGGGCTACAGTCCATAGGGTCGCAAAGAGTTGAACACGACTGAAGCGGCTGAGCATGCATGCAGACACTAACCCATGAGTGGTGGTACATTAAGAGCTTATGCTTTTATTGGGGAAAGGGAAATTGGGATGCTCACCATAGTCCACATATATATCTAAAATGTAATAATCTTATTGTACTTTCACTGTATCTTTTAAATAATTAACTTCTGTTAATGACAAAGTTAATGGTTGTTCATGTACAAAGGTGATATACAATTTCCTTTTTCAATACGTATACTTGAATTTTAGAGTTGGTTGACCTGAAGAAGAATGAAATGCAATTGGCGAATGGATATGGCAGAAATCATGGTGGCCATGTCTGGGTAGCTGCCGTTTGGAAACTGCTACACTACAGGGTGAAGTATATACTTGGATCTGTCCTATGAAGCCTTCTCTGCCTTAGTCACTGCTTAAGTTTCCAATGTCTTTTCTCAAAATTCTCTGTACTTTAGCCACACAGAAGTACTTGCTCTTTTTCCTTAGCAGGAGGGAAATTTTTTATCTATATAAACTAGTTCTACTTACTGGAATGTTCTTCCCTTCCTCACCAACTCAACAAGTGAATTCCTTCAAGCCTACTCTATAAAACCTTTCCAGACACCATTGGTGACAGCCTCCTCCAGCCATTCTTGCCAAACTAGGCAGAGCATATTCCTCTTTCATTTGTGCTGCTTGGTCTGAGGATAACCTCACCAGAGTATGTCTTCTAGGCACCCTGCTCTGTGTTTACTTATGAACAATGTGTAGTCTCATCTAAGTGTGAGGTTTTGTAGGTGTTTATATCATCAACCTTGCAGTTGTCTTATTCAGGTATTCTGTATCTTTTATAATTTGTATACTCTTAATTTTCTAGGTGCTAGTGCTTCCCAGCTGGTGCTTGTGGTAAAGAACCCACCTGCCAATGCAGAAGGCATAAGAGACATGGGTTCAATCCCTGGGTCAGGAAGATCCCCTGGAGGAAGGCATGACAATCCACTCCAGTATTCTTGCCTGGAGAATCCCATGGACGGAGGAGTCTGGAGTGCTACACTCCACAGGGTTGCAAAGAGTTGGACATGACTGAAGAGACTTAGCATGCACACACACACAGACACAGACACACACTCACATGCACACTCACATGCACACACAGAAGGTAGCAATCTCTACCTTGCCAGCTTTCAGTATTATTGTGAGGATCAGAAGAAAGAAAGGATATTAAGATATTAAAAATTATAAAATAAAACAATAAAAACAGGTTGATCCCTGGGCCTGAAAGATCTCCTAGAGTAGGAAATGGCAACCCATTCTGGAATTCTTCCTTGGAGAATTCCTTGCACGGGGAACCTGATGGCCAACAGCCCACAGGGGTTGAGAAGAGTCAGACATGGCTGAGTACACACACACTTTAATCCAATAGTATATAAAAATCCACAATTATAATAAGTTTGTAAATCACCCCTTATAATGTGACTTGTTTGACTTCTATGTTTTCATGGCATATTATTCAGTGCCTACAGGTTCACAATTGTGGCTTTCTTTTTTTTTGGTTGATTGTAACCATATTCTCTGTACCTCTATTTCCATCAGGTAGCTGAATTTGATCAAAATCAGTATTACATTAGAGGTTCAGAAAGCCCTGTGGTCAAGAAAAAAGCCCAGCTTTCTGAGGGCCATAGAAAAGTAAAGGCTTCCTAATATGTAAAGAAAAAATATAAACCCAAAATTTATAAGTATTTGTCTTCAATGACAGTTAAGTTTAATATTTATAAAATGACATTACAAATTGAAAACAATCTATAGGCTACGTTTCCTTACTTTACCAGAATTCCCAAGGATAAACAATTATTTGCCAAAAAAACTTAGCCAATTATAAATCAGATGTTTTAAAAATAATAAGTAATTTGATAAGCAAAATTACATTTTAAAATTTGTATATCTTTAGTGCAAAAGGAGGTGGAAAAACACATGGGAAAGTCTTAAAATGGCCCGAGTTAAAGGGTCTCAGAGATATCTTGAAGGAAAATGCGTTTAAATGGAGTCCTAAAGAATGAGTGCTCACTGGAAGTCTTCCCAAAAGGAAGAAATGTTTCCCCAAAGAGGAACCAGTTAGGACCCTGAAGAGTCAAAAAACAAAAGGATCCCCCCCAAAAAGAAGAAATTGTCTTCCAAGGAGGAGCCACACAGCAGACGACCTGAAGAGGCTACCACCAGCAAGCAAGAGCAGCAGGTCCAATAAAAAGCAAAAGCTCTGAGAGCTATCCCAGGAAAATCATAAAGGACATCTCCCTAGTGGGGCATAACTTGTGGAGGTATTTCCCAACCTTTCCTCTAGAGCCCAACAAAAATAAAAACAAACAAACAAAAAGAATGAGTGCTCAGTAGCTCAGTTGTGTCCAACTCTTTGTAAACTCATGGACCATAGCCCACCAGTCTCTTCTGTCCATGGGATTTTCCAGGCAAGAATAGTGGAATGGGTTACCATTTCCTCCTCCAGGGGATCTTCCCAACCCGGGGATCAAACCTGCATTTCTTGCATTTGCAGGTGGACTTTTTACCACTATGAAAACAATTGAAGAGGAAGACGGCATTTTGCAGAGATAATAGCAACAGTACAGAGGCCAAAATGTGTACCAAGATTGGAAGGACAGAGAGAAATTTGGACAGAGAGAGAAGGGGACGGGGGCTGAAGCCCACAAACTCCAAAGAGCCTTGAATGCCTTGACTGGGGCTGACCATTCACTATTTGAAATATGAGGAACAAAGGACAGCTCCAGGTTTGGAGATGCCGCCTAGGATCATTACTCACTAGAAGCATGCTCTAAGATTTCTCTTCCCAAAGTGAATGTGTTTTCCTGTTAGTCTGGGCCATCTGGCTTTCAACTAGGCATACAGTAGTGAGGAATAAAGAGGCCGAGAGGCCAGAATGTTCTACTGCTCCCCACCCCCTTCCCCGCCCAGGTTGACCCCCCCAAATCCCTGCACATCCATCCATTAACACACAATTAATTCCCTGGCTTTTTCAAAGCCTGGACCTCCCACCTTTCCCTCCCCTTGGCAATTAAAGCTCTGCCAGTTAAAAGGCTAGAGAGAACAGGTGTGTTTCACACTCGGTTTCACTTTCCTGCAAGGTGCCAGACGGGCAGCCGAAAGACCACAGACGTCTTTGTTCATTTAACAGTATCCGTTGGTAGCCAGCCGTCTCTCCGCCTGTTGGTAACCTCGGTGGGATCAGGAAGGGTAGGAAGCCTCACTGATCCTGCTAAGTCCTCTCCAGTCATGGCTTGGCTTAGGGGGTGAAACCCCACCTGGGAGGGTCACATCCTGAGGGCATAGCTCTGCTCTAGGCATCCATCCATCCATTCATTCATTCAGTCAGTCAATGAACACCATTCACTGAGCCAGGAGGAGCCACCACTCTGCTACTACGTGGGAGATCAAAATGGGTAAGAAGTGGTGTGATTTCATGAGAGATTACAGTCTAGTAGAGGAGATGCAAACACAATTCAGTATAATATAATTAGGAAATGTAGCATTAAAGACCTTCATTTGAAGCTTATTTGTACATTAGTTCTGGTGTAGGAAATGGCAACCCACTCCAGAATTCTTGTCTGAAAAATCCCACTGACTGAGGAGCCTGGTGGGCTACAGTCCCTGGGGTCACAAAAGAGTTGGACACGACTTAGCAACTAAACGTTATATATTAGTTAATATATAGAGTTAGGAACTTATATACAAATAAACTTATGTAGTTCTTATTACGTATCCAGTACTGTTCTATGCCTTATTAGTATTAATATATGAATATTGATTCATTTAATCCATATAACAACTTCATTGGGGAAATAGGTATTACCATTATCCCTGCTGCTGCTGCTGCTGCTGCTGCTGCTAAGTCGCTTCAGTCGTGTCCGACTCTGTGCAACCCCATAGATGGAAGCCCACCAGGCTCCCCCATCTCTGGGATTCTCCAGGCAAGGAAACTGGAGTGGGTTGCCGTTTCCTTCTCTGAGGCGTAAAAGTGAAAAGTGAAAAGGAAGTCGCTTAGTCGTGTCCGACTCTTAGCGACCCCATGGACTACAACCTACCAGGCTCCTCCGTCCATGGGATTTTCCAGGCAAGAGTACTGGAATGGGGTGCCATTGCCTTCTCCACCATTATCCCTATTTAATGTGAAAACAGGCATTAAAAGTTTAAGCAACTACCCCAAGTTCACCCAACTTGCCAACAGTTCAGAGATACTAAGTGATAGAACTGAAGTTAGGATCAGGCAACCTGCCCCCAGGATCCAAGGTCTTAACTGAATGGAGGCCTGTGAGAGACACATTTGGAAATTAATTCTATGGAGCCCAGACCTCAGGTAGTCACAAGTGTCCCTTAGCCCAGGCCCAGATGATCATCATTCCCTGTACACTAAAGGCCCAAATCAGGGCTGTCCTGGCTGCAGGAAGGAGCAGGTACTGAGATCCACCCTGCCTCCAATCAAGGTTCAGCTGTATCAACTGGGGGCAGAGAAGAGCCCCACTTTCTAATTCATACAAAGACACGGTATGTGCCACCCTTTGCCGCATGCTGACATGCCTTTGATTGAAAAACCAGGATATGACTAAAAGTTTCTCTCAGGAGTTGAGATAATAGACCAGTGTTTTCTAAGGACTTCTCTGGTCTGAGCTGACCTCCTCCCACAAGCCAGCTAATCCTGGCTTCATTACCAGAGTTTGGGTTTCATTGTTCATCTGGCTGAAAAGCAGTGCCCCAAAGAAGAAAGGCTAAGCTCTGAGGAAGGCAGCTTTGTTAGGAGCCACCGAAGGCAGACACCTGCAGAGGCAGCACCGCACCCCTAGAAAGGATTAATGAGGGCTCCTGAAGAAGGTGGGAAGGGTTTCTTAGGAAATGTAAAGGGGACAAGAATCTAGGGAATGATAATCAAATCTCCCAATAATTCTTTAAAGTTGTAAGCAATATATATATATCAATTAGTCGCTGAGTTGTGTCCGACTCTTTGCGACCCTACAGACTGCACCATGCCAGGTCTCCCTGTCCATCACCAACTTCTGGAGTTCATCCAAACTCATGTCCATTGAGTCGGTGATGCCATTCAACCATCTCATCCTCTGCCGTTCCCTTCTCTTCCCACCTTCAACCTTTCCCAGCATCAGGGTCTTTTCAAATGAGTCATTCTTCCCATCAGGTGGCCAAATTATTGGAGTTTCAGCTTCAGCATCAGTCCTTCCAATGAATAGTCAGGACTGATTTCCTTTAGGATGGACTGGTTGGATCTCCTTGCAGTCCAAGGGACTCTCAAGTGTCTTCTCCTACACCATAGTTCAAAAGCATCAATTCTTCGGTGCTGTTTTCTTTATAGTCCAACTCTCACATCCATACCTGCTGCTGCTACTGCTGCTAAGTCGCTTCAGTCATGTCCGACTCTGTGTGACCCCATATTTGGCAGCCCATCAGGCTCCTCTGTCCCTGGGATTCTCCAGGCAAGAACACTGGAGTGGGGTGCCATTTCCTTCTCCAACGCATGAAAGTGGAAAGTGAAAGGGAAGTCGCTCAGTCGTGTCTGACTCTTAGTGACCCCACGGACTGCAGCCCACCAGGCTCCTCTGTCCATGGGAGTTTCCAGACAGGAGCACTGGAGTGGGTTGCCAGTGCTTTCTCCGACATCCATACCTAACTACTGGGAAAACCAGTATAAAAGGAGCAAAGTGTTGCAGAGTAATAACGGTTCTCAAGCCCCTTGGTCTGTTCAGTCTGCTGTAGCAGAATACCATCGACTGGGTGACAGACATCTATTTCTCACAGTCTTCAGGCTGTGACGTCCAAGACCAAGGAGCAGCAGACTGAGCATCTGGAAGAACCTGGTTCATGGTTCACGGACAGCTGTCTTCTCTCAGCATGCTCACATGGTGAAGGGGACAAGGGAGCTCTCTGGGACCTCTTCTATGAGGGTACTAGTACGATTCATGTGGGTTCCACCCACATGACCCAATCACCTCTCAAAGTCCCGCGCCTCCTAATACCGTCACAGTGCGTATAGTCTTCAACATACGTACTTTCATTAAAGGACAGGCACAAACATTCAATTTCTAGCAGACCTAAAGTCTGTTTTTAATACAAATATCATGTAACTTTTCCATTATTACCACAAAATAAAATGCATGACTAGTACACCATCCTCATACACAATCTTTTTAAATCAATATAAGAGTGAAAGAATAATTTCTAACAATGTAACATGTATTTCAATCACAAATGCTTGGGTACGACCACAGCTAGATGTAATGATGACAGTCAGGTGCTATGTCTTCACAAAGAGGCACTATGAATGCGTGATCACAGACTGGCAAATTCAGCTGAGCTGTGTTGGCAGCTTGTATGAAGGTATCACCACTGGTGACATAATTTTTGAAAATGGTGAATGATTCTTGTTAAAGTTCTCAAACAGCTAAGTTCAACCATCCCTTGCTTCACGTGATCATTGTTGTTCAGGAGTCCAGTCGTGTCCAACTCTCTGTGACCCCATGGACTACAGCATGCCCGGGTTCCTTGTCCTTCGCTATCTCCAGGAGTTTGCTCAAGCTCATGTCCACCGAGTCGAGGATGCCATCCAACCGTCTCATCCTCTGATGCCCACTTCTCCTCATGATTGTTATATTGTAGGAACAGTGACCATATATTAAGATGATGCCAAAAGTGCTCTTGTACTTACAGGTACAACCAAGTTAGCTTGGGGATCCATAAGTGGAAAGAGGTTTTTCACCTACTTCTAAGTCTGGAGTAAAATTGCATGGGTGCTCGTTGTCCAATGCTCCCTCCACCATTAATGACAGCCAAAGACATCCCATCTGTGTGTGCATGCTCAGTCGTGCTGGGCTCTTTATGAACCTGTGAACTGTATCTCAGCAGTCTCCTCTGTCCATGGGATTTTCCAGGCAATACTGGAGTGGGTTGCCATTTCCTTCTCAAGGGGATCTTCCCGAACCAGGGGTTGAAGCTGAATTTCCTTCACTGGCGGGCAGATTCTTTGCTACAGAGCCACAAGGGAAGCCCAAAGACACCTCACATGATGCCTTCTTGGGCTGGAAACACTTTAGCACTGAGACAGTGGTTGGTATAGCGTTTACTGTGGTAACCAAATAAATCTTGCAATATTACAATTGGACATATAATACAGTCCAATACGGTAAGTTCAAATATAAAAATACCATTAGGACATATTAAGAAATATATATTAATATTTGGTTTCTGCCTGCCTTGCTGCTTTCCTGGCAGGCAGCTCCTAAACCCTTGGAATTTCCTATGTGATAAGTGTCTTCCTGTATGCTAATGAGATGACAGGCCCCTGGGGGCTTCTGGACCGTCTCACAGTAGGGACTGGTTGCCATGTGATTAGACAGAACTTTCAGCTCCACCCCTGACCTCTATGCAGGGAGAAGGGCTGGAGATCACCAATGGCCAGTGATATTATCAAGATTTCCTGCATAATGGAACCTCCATAAAGCACCTGAACCATCAGAAGCAGAGAGCCTCTAGGTTGGTGAACACGTGGTGGTGCTCTGAGGGTAGCAGGCCTGGATAGGGCTTAGAAGCTCTGCTTCCCTTCCCCACATCTTGTCCCATACATCTCTCCCATCCAGTTGCTCCTGAGTTGTATCCTTTTCTAATAAACTGGTAATGTAGTAAGTAAACTTCTTTCTGAGGTCTGAGAGCCTTTCTAGCAGCTTCTCAAACCCAAGGAAAAGGTCATGGAAACCCTGGATTTATGCATGACAAGTCAGAAGCACAGGTGCCAGCCTGGATTTGTGATTGGTGTCTGAAGTCTCGTGGGACTGGTGCTTCACTTGTGAAGTCTGGGTAGTAAGCATCAGTGAAATGTAAAACACCAAGAACGAGACTTACCTGGTGGTCCAGGGGTAAAGATCCCATGCTTCCATTGCAGGGGATACAGTTTCCATCCCTGGTCCGGGAAGTTCCACTTGCTGTGTGGTATGGCCAAAGAATAAATATAAATAAATTAACTAAATTTTTTTTGGTGTGGAAAGACCCACACATGGTGTCAGCGTTGGTATAAAGAGAGGTGTAGAGAGGAAATAGCAGTTTACTTAAACATGAGAATACAGGTATATCTGATTCTATTGTACTTTTTATACTTCATAGATAGTGCATTTTTTATAAATTGAAGGTTTGTGGCAGTCTCGAGTTGCACAAGTTTATTGGTGCCATTTTTCCATCAGTGTTATTTTTTAAAGTATGTACTTGTATAGACATGATGATATTACCCTCTTAGTGAGTGTAGTGTAAACACAGTATACAGTGTAGTATAAATGTAATTTTTGTATGCACTGGGAAACCAAAGAATTCCTGTGACATTTTACTGTGATAGTTCTTTATTTCAGTGATCTAGACCTGAACACACAATATCTCTGAGGTTTGCTATAATAAATTATCATAAAGAATAAAAAAGATATAAGATAAGTAGCTACAAGATAAGTAGCAAAGATGCATTTAATTTGTTTGCTGTTAAACTGCACGGAGGAAATAGAGATCCTAGTTTCCAGTGGCCAGTTTTCTATTCTCAATTCTCCTAACAAGTCATAATGAATGAGATTTTTAGTACTTTGGCACATAAACAGTGCTCACTTAACACACACACACATATACTCACACAGCTTTTATATATGCAGAACTGAAAGCTTCCACAGTTCTGCACTGAGAGGTTAAAACAAAAGCCCCTGGGCTACAAAATTGTGACCCAGCTGCTCTGGGGGGACAGGAAAGCCGAAACATAACTGGCTCAGAAGGAAGAAAAATATTCTGCCCCTTTGCGTGTTGGGAGGCTTGGGACAGAAGATGGTGAGTGGAAGTTCATAGTAGAAGCAAAGTTGCAGCCCCTCTGAGAAGACTTTCCTGGCGTCTTCTCCACTCCCAGGTAGAACTGACCACTCTTCTTTTTGCCACACAATATCCAGAGCAGGGTCCATATGCTTTTGCTACACTTCTTTTTTCATATGTTTGGATCTTCATTCCAAATTAGGAGGTGTTTGGAGGTAGAGTTTAAAATTTCATTATTTTAACTCCAGAATTTTGACAATAACCTGAAAGGAGGAGTGTAGGTATCCAACAGAGTTCTACTGAATGACTGGAAGGAAGGATCGGAGAGCGGGAAGGAGAGAGATGTCCGGAGCCTTGTGTCTCAGCTACCCTAGGTATTTCAACATAACAAAAAGAGGATTATACCAACAGCAGCAGTCTGACTAATAGGCTCAGAGGCAAGAAGAGGGAAAGAATGATGGACAGATGATATATAGATGGATGGATGGCTAAATAGACAGATTATATAGTCCATTCAGTTGCTGTTGTTAGAGGTGCTCCCAGCAGTGAATGTCTCTCATTCTGCAACTAGAAGTGAAAAGGTCTAAAATGCAAATTCCTGAATGAAACATACATGGACATAACAGAATTGTAGGAAAAGTGCAAATGATGTGATGGGGTCTTATTTTGTAAAATCATAGGATAGTCTATTAGTGGGAGAGGATGCTTCTGAAGAAGGAGATATTCTCAAAGAGGGACACAGGCCCCCAGGTTCGCCCTCCTCTGTGGCCATAGGTGCTGGTTGCCAGCACAGTTGGTATGCTGTACCACCCAGAGGGACTTGCCCCATGCCCACCTCTGCAAGCTGCTGCTCCCAGCAGATAATAAATAGTTCATGAGACATTTTTAAGCAGTTACTTAAAAAGACAGCATCGCGTGACCCTAGGAAGGCTGCATAAACCCCAGCATGTAGGAATCTTGAGATAAGCTTTCCATTTTACTGAGCACTGCTCAAGCGCTTCCTAGAATATTGTGTTTGAGCCCTGTAATTAAAGAGGGAAGAGGAGGGCTGGGAGAGGTTCTGAGAAGAATTGTGAGGATATTAAAGGGTAGGAAACAATAAAGCTTACGAGGGGGAAAAAACTTGAAAGAACTGGGATTATTTAGACCGAAGGACAGAGGGTCAAGGAGCAGAGTAACAGTGATCCTCAAACACACTCATTCTGGTGTCTGAGAACAGGGCTAATTCTTCTCTGATAAAATAACCACTTGGGGCCCAGCTGCTCTCTCTGTGTGGACTTGTTAGCAAAGAAGACAGAATTTAGCAAGAGGAAGGAGTCGAGTGGCCAGGCTGTCACAGGAGGACTGCCTGGCCTGCCTCTTGGTCACATGTCCTTGGCAGGGGCTGGGAACCTAGGGTGAGCGTGAAGGCTGGGAGGGGGTGTAATGCTTTCTGAACAGTATAAATGCCCAACAGCATTAGTAAAAACTTCAGTGTAAGCCTAAGAAATATTCCACCCACCCCACAACCAGGTTTATTTATTTTTAAAAACTTTATTTATTTGCCTGTTGTAAAAATAATATACAATTTCTAAGGAAACTAGTTGCTTCCTAAATAAAAGCAAGTTCAGATCTTCATGATTGTTAATGGAAGGAAAACTGTGCGTGTGTGTGTGAGAGAGAGAGAGAGAGAGACAGGGAGGTGGTAAGTACAACTGGGTGTCAGAGGAGTAGCTCAGAACTTAAAATGATGCTTCCGAGGTGGGCTTCCCTGGTGGCTCAGTGGTAAATAATCCACCTGCCAACGCAGGAGTCACGGGATTGATCCCTGATCTGGAAATATCCCTCTCACATCCTATGGAACAGCTAAGCCCATGTGCCACAACTATTCAGCCTCTAGCGCCCGGGAGCCACAACCACTGAGCCCATGTGCAGTGAACTACTGGAGCCCACTAGCCCACGAGCCCTTGCTCCCCAAACTTCAATGAGAAGCCTGCACATCGCAACTAGAAAGTAGATCCCACTCATCACAACTAGAGAAAGCCTGAGCAGCAACAGCTCAGCCAAAAATAAAAAAACAAATGAAATTATTTCTAAAACTCTCAAAACAATGACTCTTTACTAAGATCTTGGAATTTTTCATCTTGACACTTGACTTACACACAATTCATGTTTGCAAAGGCATTGTTTCCTGATCTTCAACCTGGGACCCCTGCAGAGACGCCCTCCTGCATGGACTCAGCTCCAGCTATTGGGAATGAGGAAGCTGCCAGCTATTGGGAATGAGGAAGCTGCCAGCACTGTAAAAACATCAAGCCTCCATCCTACCACGTGGCATTAAATAGAGACTCTCAGCATACAAGTCAGCCATCTATCCCTTCCCAAAAGTCTTTCCCAATTCTCCCACCATTTCCAACCTCAGAGAACCAGGAATCAACTCTATTAAGGAAGCAGACAAGTATCAAAACTGCTGAGGAATAAGAGGGGAAACCTTCCCCAGTCCACCATACAGACACATTCACATAGCAGGTATGTCTATGAGTTTTCAATTTTTTCACCTATTTTAATTAAGTTAAATTAACTGAACTGCACTGTATGAAATCCATTTTTTAAAATGTGTCTGTATATGCATGTGCTGTGTTGTGTTATGCTGTGCTCAGTCGCTTCAGTCGTGACTCTTTGCGACCCCATGGGCTGTAACCTGCCAGGCTCCTCTGTCCATGGGATTCTCCAGGCAAGAATACTGGAGTGCGTTGCCATTTCCTCCTCCAGAGAATCTTCCTGAGCCAGGGATAGAACCCATGTCTCCTGCATTGCAGGCAGATTCTTTACCTCCTGAGACACCTGGAAGCGATATATTTATACACGCATTGTGTTTTAGTAGCTCAGTTGTGTCCTACTCTTTGCGACCCCATGGACTGTAGCCTGCCAGGCTCCTTTGTCCATGGGGATTCTCCAGACAAGAAAATTGGAGTGGGTTCCCATTTTCTTCTCCAGGGGATCTTCCCAACCCGGGGATCAAACCCAGGTCTCCTGCATTGCAGCTGGACTCTTTACCAGCTGAGCTACCACGGAAGCCCATATATATGCATACTTGAATTAAAAAGACTGGGAGGAACTAATCCAATGTACAACTATGGTTATCTCTAGATGTGGGATTATAATTCATTTTATTTGNCAGAGAATCTTCCTGAGCCAGGGATAGAACCCATGTCTCCTGCATTGCAGGCAGATTCTTTACCTCCTGAGACACCTGGAAGCGATATATTTATACACGCATTGTGTTTTAGTAGCTCAGTTGTGTCCTACTCTTTGCGACCCCATGGACTGTAGCCTGCCAGGCTCCTTTGTCCATGGGGATTCTCCAGACAAGAAAATTGGAGTGGGTTCCCATTTTCTTCTCCAGGGGATCTTCCCAACCCGGGGATCAAACCCAGGTCTCCTGCATTGCAGCTGGACTCTTTACCAGCTGAGCTACCACGGAAGCCCATATATATGCATACTTGAATTAAAAAGACTGGGAGGAACTAATCCAATGTACAACTATGGTTATCTCTAGATGTGGGATTATAATTCATTTTATTTGTAATGCTGTCATTATTTGTATTCTCCAAATGAATATATTTCACTTTTGAACAAAGAAGATGGACACTATTGCACAGCTATAATGTAACAATTCCCTGAATCCTTATGAACTCTGTAACCATACTGTTTCTAATGGCTATTTGGTCAAAAGGGTGCTCTCAATCTTTCACTTAATTATTCCTCCCTGCACTGTTGAAGTTAGATTATTTCAAATAAAAAGACATTTTCTCAATAGGATCATTTGCATAAGATAGATTCCCAGAGGTGAAGATACCAAGTTAAATGGTTTGAATACTGCTAAATTCCCAGTGAGTTTTTGATAGCCCACTTTCTCTAATGACAAACAGGTTCTGTGTCTGATTCTCGTTTGTAAGCATAGTATACATTTTTATCTTCTGCTGGAGTTGAGGCTCACATGCTCTCACTGTCCCTGCCTTCCTGTGCTACTGATCCCTGTGGTCCTCTGTCTCATTTCTCTCCTTAATTCCCTTCCGGATGCCTTAAGGCACCCAGTGTTATGGTTTTTCCATGGGCATGCTTCCTTCTAGCTCCTGCCAATGAGATGACACTATTATTAGCTTCCAAACTTCTATTTCCATCTTCTTGAAATTTAGGACACAAGAAAGAAATAACAAGCATACTAAAGTGTCAGGACCATGGCATCTGCCCTGAGGGGTTGTCACAAGCAATAAAGGCCTACTCTGCTAACATCATGAATAGCCTTGAAAAAATTAACAAACCTAGGGTCATTTACACACTTTTGATGACATTTCTTTGATGCCTTGAATGCAGCATCTTGTTTCCCATGCCCATCTAGATAGGCAGCCATGAAAGATGGTGGGTTATTTTTAAGTTTCTGCATTGCATGTGATATACAGACTATTAGAGACGTAAACACTCGACTTCTGGCCTTCACGTGTTGCCTGAAAAAAATTAGCCAAATTGTTCCAATGAGCATGTAAGCCTTAAGACCCTGATTCAAACAGATTTCTCACTGCTGAAATTCATGATCTGGGCCAGGAGGTCCCCAGTTTTTGCAGAGTTGTGCTATTGTTAGTTTTGGGTGATAACCCCCATTCTATGCATTTCCTATCCTTATCTCACAACCTATTCATGGCTTTATTACTTTGGTCACACTCACAGAATTTCCCAGCTATTAAAAGCCTTTTTTTAATTGAGGAAACATTCATACGACATAAAATTAACCATCCTAACGAGAACATTCAGTGACATTTAGTGTGTTCACAATCTCGTGCAATCACCACCCCTATCTAGTTCCAAACATTTTCATGACCTCAAAGGAAATCATGTACCTGTGAAGCCAATATTTCAACTTATCCTCTTCCCCAAGTTTCTGGCACTTACCAATCTGTTTTCTGTCTCCATGGATTTGTCTCTTGCGGATAATTCACATAAATAGAATCATACAACATGTGACCTTTAGGTCATGCTTCTTTTATTTGGCATAATGTTTTCGAGGTTCACTGATGTAGTATATATCAGCACTTCATTCCTCTTCACAGATGAATAATATTCTAATGTGTGCATATACCAAATTTTGCTTATCCATTGTATACAAGTACCCTATTTGCTGGACATCACCAGATGGTCAATACTGAAGTCAGATTGATTATATTTTTTTGCAGTCAAAGATGGAGAAGCTCTATACCGTCAGCAAAAATAAGACTAGGAGCTGGCTGTGGCTCAGATAATGAACTCCTTATTGCCAAATTCATACTTAAATTGAAGAAGGTAGGGAAAACCACTAGACCATTCAGGTATTACCTGAATCAAATCCCTTATGATTATACCATGGAAGTGACAGATTCAAGGGATTAGATCCGATAGACAGAGTGCCTGAAGAACTATGAAAGGAGGTTCATGACATTGTACAGGAAGCAGTGATCAAGACCATCCCCAAGAAAAAGAAATGCAAAGAGGCAAAATGGTTGCCTGAAGAGCTTTAAAAATAGCTGAGAAAAGAAGAGAAGCTAAAGGCAAAGGAGAAAAGAAAAGATATACCTATTTGAATGCAGAGTTCCAAAGAATAGCAAGAAGAAACAAGAAAGCCTTCCTCAGTGATCAATGCAGAGAAATAGAGGAAAACAATAGAATGGGAAAGACAGGATCTCTTCAAGAAAATTAGAGATACCAAGGGAATATTTCATGCAAAGATGGACACACATAAATGACCGAAACAATATGACCTAACGGAAGCAGAAGATAGTAAGAAGAGATGGGAGAATATGCAGAAGAATTCTACAAGAAAGATCTTCACGACCCAGATAACCATGATGGTGTGATCACTCACCTAGAGCCAGACATCAAGCTAGTGGAGGTGATGGAATTCCAGTTGGACTATTTCAAGTCCTAAAAGATGATGCTGTGAATGTGCTGCACTCAATATGCCAGCACATTTGGAAAAACTCCGCAGTGGCCACAGGACTGGAAAAGGTTTTCATTCCAATCCCAAAGAAAGGCAATGCCAAGAATGTTCAAACTACCACACAATTGCTCTCATCTCACAAGCTAGCAAAGTAAAGCTCAAAATTCTCCAAGTGAGACTTCAACATTATGTGAGCTAAGAACTTCCAGATGTACAAGATGGATTTAGAAAAGGCAGAGGAACCAGAGATCAAATTGCCAACATCCGTTGGGTCATAGAAAAAGCAAGAGAATTCCAGAAAAACATCTACTTCCGCTTCATTGACTATACTAAAGCCATTGACTCTGTGGATCACAACAAACTGCAAAATTCTTCAAGATATAGGAATACCAGAACACCTTACCTGCCTCTTGAGAAACCTGTATGCAGGTCAAGAAGCAACAGTTAGAACTGGAGATGGAACAACAGACTGGTTCCAAATTGAGAAAGGAGAACATCAAGGCTGTATATTGTCACACTGTTTTTTTAACTTCCATGCAGAGTACACTATGTGAANAAAGAATCTACCTGCAATGCGGGAGACCTGGGTTTGATCCCTGGGTTGGGAAGATCCCCTGGAGAAGGGGAAGGCTACTCACTCCAGTATTCTGGATTCCAGTCCAGAATTCCATGGACTGCATAGTCCATGGGGTCACAAAGAGTCAGACACGACTGGGTGATTTTCACTTTCACTTTAGTCACTAATCTCCCCTAACTAGATGGTCTGTTGCAATGAAAGTGTATCCTAGAGAAGCCTCTTATTAAAGTATAAATGTTTCTGGCAGGCATGCACAGAAACACCCACACCCCCTTGTTCTCATCAGTGCAGAGAAGCCCGCTCCGCGTCCTCAGGCTTTCTGACTACACCTTCCCTGGAAAGCTCCCTTGTAGGCTGTTCATAGGATTCTGACTGGTGGATTAGCCAACCTTCCAAGTGCATCTCAAGACAGAGCCCTTTGTGAACAGAGGGGCAGACAGACACAAGAGTAAATAGCTCAGGATGGAGATGAAGGTCTGTAAGAACAAGAGTCCTTATTCTTCCTTCAGGAAAGGGCAGTGGGGCCTGNGGATTCTGACTGGTGGATTAGCCAACCTTCCAAGTGCATCTCAAGACAGAGCCCTTTGTGAACAGAGGGGCAGACAGACACAAGAGTAAATAGCTCAGGATGGAGATGAAGGTCTGTAAGAACAAGAGTCCTTATTCTTCCTTCAGGAAAGGGCAGTGGGGCCTGCTAAAACTGTCAAGCCAAACTCATATCTTACAGTACACTCATGTCACCAAGAGAAAAAAAAAAAAAAAACACCTGCGGCACATCCATGTACCAGTTCATGAACCTTCTGGTGTATATTTTCTTAATGATGTTTGAAATGCCTAAACAGCCACGTCTCAGTTGTGGATTCTTGATTAGTTTCTTTAAATGTTAAATCCCACCCCTTCTCTTCCCTTACTCCCTCCCTCTACACACACACATTTGCAGGAAAAAGTTAAGGTACTGGTACATATAGGTTGATTCTTCAGGTTACCACATAGACGGTTCGATTTCTGAAAACTTACTAGAGTGAAAGAAGAACAAAAGCTTATAAAGTGCTTATTACATGCCCAGGATCTGAATGCACTGGACCTTCACAACGACTCCACCATGATTATCCTGATTTTACAGATGAAGAAGCTGAAGCCCAGAGAAGGAGGAACACCTTCCAGCTCACACTGCTGAGATGTGATCAGTGCCAAAAATCAAACTCACTATGAAGTTTCAGAGCCCATGCTCTTAACCACTATATTCAACTGCATCTCCTTCTGAGAATAAAAAGTATTAGACTATTTATGACAGGTGTGCACAGTCCCCAACACTTCTTTCTTTCTTTCTTTTTTACCCAACATTCCTTGATCCCTTCAACACTTTGAAGACAAATGTTCAGAGAGGCAAATGTGTTAGCTGACAACCACTGTAGTTTCAGGCACTGTGCTACAGTCGGAGAAAATTCGTGCCTGGACGCCGACTCCAGAACTGTAAAAATATCCTATAAACCATGCTATCTTTTTCACCCCAAATGGAAGTTTGGTTTCTGAGCCTCCAAGGAAGAAATAATATTCATACAATTCCTCTACTACATTTTAAAATTAAAAATATCCATGAAAACCTCAGCTAAATTTAGTTCCTAAAACATTAATATTTGGTATATTTGGGAAATAACAACTCTGAAGCAGTTTTCTACTTTTTCATGCTGAAATTAGCCACCGGGAAGCATCACTAAGACTCTTCAAGTGACTCACAACTGCTGAGAAGATAAGAACGTGGGTTTTGGATTCAGCAAGCCTGGGTTGGAAGTGCAGCTCCATCACCACATGTATGCATTTGTGCTATTAACACTTCGCCTCTAAGCCTCAGCTCCTGGTTTATGAGATGGGAGTAATGGGCATCTGTGTGCCTAGACCATAAAAGACCATAAAGTATAACCATCATTTATTAAAATGCTAATTATTCAGGGGGATTAGCATTTAGCTGAGGCTCCTGAGAACAAATAGCCTCCACGTCACAACAGAAAGAACTGCCCTGAATTTTCACATTGCTCTCCCTGGAAAGCCTCTCACCACCTTTCTTAGAGTCTACATATTTTGAGAACTCTTGTCATTGGTATAAAGTCACGCAACTTGGCTGGCTTGGAGTCTGGTTTATGCCACGGGCAAGTTCTCTACCTCCACGATTCTACCTTCTATTTTGTAAATAAGTTCATTTGTCCCAGTCTCCCAATTTATCCCTCCCCCGCCCCACCCTTATATCCTGGTAACCATACACAGGCAAGTAACTTGCTTTATGTAATCAGATGGGACATATCAAACTCAGGTTGTTCTTTTTGGCTAACCCTTCTATCTCATGTGAATATGTCATTTTAAATAGCTAAAGGGTTGCTTTGTGGATGTCAGGGCAGAACTAGAATCAGCAGGTAGGAATTTTCACAGCATAGATATGACCTCAGTGAAATGTAAAGTTGTGATCCCCTTGTCACTAGAAGCATTTAAGTGAGGGGAGGGTACTAAGTGCTCAGTTACATCCCACCCTTTGTGACCCATGGACTGTAGTCTCTTCTGCCCATGGAATTTTCCAGGCAAGAATACTGGGGTGGGTTTCCATTTCCTACTCCAGTGGATCTTCCCAACCCAGGGATTGAACTCAACCCAGGGATTCATATCTTCTGCATTGTAGGCAGATTCTTTACCCACTGAACCATCAGGGGAAGCTTAGTAATTACAAGATTGGTGGAGAGAATATTCTTGATTTAGACTGAACATGGACTGAATAATAAAGATAAGAATAGTAATAAAAATCACTGCTTTCATACATTGAAGTGACAGATCCTTCACACATTTCAGTTTACTTAATTCTTATTGTTACAGTTTTATAGTAGTAGCCCTTTTAGGAATTCCCAGGTGGCACAATGGTAAAGAATGCACCTGCCAATGCAGCAGACACAGGAGATGTGTGTTTGATAACCTGGGTCGGGAAGATCCCCTAGAGTAGAAAATCACAACCCACTCCAGTATTCTAGCCTGGAAAATTCCAAGGACAGAGGAGCTTGGCTGGCCACAGTCCACGGGGGTCTCAAAGAGTCGGATGCGACTGAACACATACAGCCCTTTTGCACTTACTAAACCAAAGTTCAGAAAAATTAAATTATTTAACAAATCTCTCACAGCTTGAATAATTAACACTGGGTTTTGAATCCAGAAATATGCTCTTATTTTATCAGTAATATCTACTTGTTATAAGGTCATCCCTGAGAATAGTGAGGCTGTATTTCAAAGATATAAAATTGACATCTGAAGTGGTGAATGACAGATACCATCTAATACCAGCTTTAGCATTCAGGTTACATTTTTATTTTGTTTTTGGTGCATAGAATCATAAATGGTGTGCTATTTTCACTGTCTTCTTCGATATCTCTGGATATATTTCAGTTGGTCTAACTCAGAATTTGGAGAGACGATCAGGACATTTTGTTTGAAGTCTGAATCATGAACAGTATCTAACAACCGCATGCCTGCCTTATCACAGTACAGAAGTCAGACTAGAAATACACAAAGTTCGCAGAAACTGTTAAAATAATCTATGATAATGATATAATCATCACATGGCAGTTACTCACAAATTCTCTGAGAGGCAGTGACACACTGGTTAGGAGCATAAGCTTTGATGTGAAGCAGCCCAGCGCCACTGCCACTAACTATGACCCAAGCCAAGATTCTTAAGCTCGGTCAGCCTCAGTTTTGCAAATGAGGGTCATCAAGAGCTAACCAAGGACCTCCCTGGTGGCTCAGTGGTAAAGAATTCACCTGCCAATGCAGGGGACATGGGTTCAATACCTGGTCCAGGGAGATCCCACATGGCTGGGACAAGTAAGCCCGTGTACCACAGATACAGAGCCTGCAGTCTAGAGCCCAGGAACTGCACCACTTAGCCCATGCACCCCTCCCACTGAAGCCTGAGTGCCTACAGCCTGTGCTCTGGATCATAAGAAACCACTGCAATGGGAACACTGTGCACCACAGCTAAGCATGGCCTCAGCTTGCCACAACTAGAGAAGGCCCGTGCATAGCAACAAACACCCAGCGAAAACACAAATAAATAAATGAAAATAATTCTTGAAAAAAAAAAAAAAAAAAGAACTGACCAAGCCAATTTGGTTGCTTACAATCACAGAGCTCTTTCAAGAAGACAGACTCCAATGGGGAGAAGCAAGTTTCTCCCAAGGCATCTTGGACACAGAAAATATGTTACAATGATCAGCCTCTGCAACATACAAGCTCTAGTGAAATAGCCATTCAACCTTAATTTATGAAAGGTCAGGGAAGCGCTAACTCTGTCCTTTCAGACACTTTGAAAGCACCTCACATGGAAGTTTCACTTCGGGTAGGTACAGCAGTGTTCCCACAGATTTCCTCAGCCATCAGTCTGGTTAAGTCAGGTGACAGTCTTCATTAAACGCTATACTCAGAAGAAAGTCAGAAGGCTAAACATAGGTTACTCTTCAAAGGGTGTAGGCAACTGGGCTAGGTAGGTTTTTATTTCCTACTCGTTCAAAGGCAGGAGCACCTATTCATTATTTCCAGCCAATTCAATCACTCTTGAAAGTTATTCATTTCTCCAATGAAATGTCATTTCTAACATTCACTATTCTAATTAGAAAAACTTCTGGTATTGATCAGAAATAATGATGGTAGAGTCTGAGTTTTGGATTAGTGTCTTTAAAATGCTAACTAACCCCCTAGATTATTATTATTAAAGTTTAATACACACTGCATTAAAGAATTTTAAAGTGAATGACAGATAATATAATTGTGGTAAAAAAAAATACCCCCATAGAAATGTTTGTGAGAATTAATAATAGCTGAAAGTTATGACCAACCTAGATAGCATATTAAAAAGCAGAGATACTACTTTGCCAACAAAGGTCCATCTAGTCAAGGCTATGGTTTTTCCAGTGGTCATGTATGGATGTGAGAGTTGGACTGTGAAGAAAGCTGAGCACCGAAGAATTGATGCTTTTGAAGTGTGGTGTTGGAGAAGACTCTTGCGAGTCCCTTGGACTGCAAGGAGATCCAAGCAGTCCATCCTAAAGGAGACCAGAACTGGGTGTTTATTGGAAGGACTGATGCTGAGGATGAAACTCTAATACTTTGGCCACCTCATGTGAAGAGTTGACTCATTGGAAAAGACCCTGATGCTGGGAGGGATTGGAGGCAGGAGGAGAAGGGGACGACAGAGGATGAAATGGCTGGATGGCATCACTGACTCAATGCACATGAGTTTGGGTGAACTCTGGGAGTTGGTGATGGACAGGGAGGCCTGGTGTGCTGCGATTCATGGAGTCGCAAAGAGTCAGACACGACTGAGTGACTGAACTGAACTGAACATATATGGAATGCCTACTATAATCCAAGTAGTGTAACCAATAGTTTATGTGCATCTTCTCATTTAATCATCATACATGTACACCTGTGGCTGATTCGTGTCAATGTATGGCAGAAACCATCACATATTGTAAAGTAATTAGCCTCCAATTAAAATAAATAAATTAATTAAAAAATAGAAACAACAAGATTTACCAACAATGTAGTTGATGAACTCTGTGTACACATTTAGTTTGACATATTTTGCATTCATTGTATATTCATTTTGTTTTAAATATACTCAATGAAGTTCTTGAGAAGTGAATAATTAAGTCAATAAACAGATATACTTCTATTTATAGAACTAAATAATAAATAAAATTGTTTTAAATATTTTCCTTTATTTTCACAAACCAGATTCTTATTGAAATGCTTATTCAATCACTTATGTACTGAGTTAAATACCACACTTGTCTGTTTCCTTTTGTCATTAGTTCTTTCAAAATATACCCTAACCAGAGAGTCATGGATATTTGTTCATTTACCAAAAATCTTATCCTATAGTAAATACTACTTATTTTGGCCAAAAAAAAAAAAAAAAAACCACTGTAATGAAGACATTATTAAATGACATGATTAAATAAATAGTTAAGTATTTGACTGTTAGTCAAATAGTTATTAGTCAATTGGCTACTAGTTAGCATTATTTCTAGTGCATCATATGCATATAATAAATAAGAACTATTCTTACATTGCAGGTCTGATTATTATGTTAACCTACAACACACATTATTGTACCAACGGTCTCTAATGTGTTAAATTTGGCATATTGCATATTTCGAGGGATATTGTAGTTTTTTTTTAAGTCTCACTTTTTTAGGTGCTTACTAATACTTTAAAAGTGAAATTTGAATCAAACATTCATGGAGTCATTGAAGCATTTCCCTCCTTTAGACCCCATTTTGATGATGACCTAAATGACCACCCAGCATCCAGAGTTCATTGCTGTATGAAGATTCTGTCCTCCATTAGTACCAAGAGCAAAATCTAAGATTTGTTGAAGCCCAGTCTTCCAACCAATGAACAAAATCCAACTACTCTTTATTTCAGATTCCAATCAATGTAAAGACCCTGATGAATAAGAGGAACCATTTATTATAACTCACATTTTTCTTCTCATTGAATAAACACTATTTCCAGTTTGCTAGTCATCTTTCTCTTTCATTCTCTCTCTTTTTCTATGCTTTGTGATTTCCTTGTTTTAAACATTAGCATGATCAGTTTTTTGATCTAACTCCTTTTCAAAGAGTCATATGCTCTTGACTTACAAGACTAGTCAAAATACCAGGATGGAAACGAGGTGCCTTGCCATAGGGCTTCTAACTGCAGATGGAAATCTTCCAGGTTTGAAGCCAATACTTTCAGTAGCCTCCTGATGGGCTGTGCTGTCTTCTCTCCATCCCCCGACTGCCGCCAAGTATGGGAGGTCATAATTCTTCCTTTCTTGAGTGGTCCACTAAAGTAACAGGAATGAATGAGACCAAGAGAAATAAGTTCTTCAAGGGAGTATAGACATCAGTGTAAAAAAATTTCTTTTAAATAATAACTTCAAAACAGCCACAGAATGTGCACTTTCCTGAAAGCGGAAGCATGTGACAAAATTTATAAAAGGTCTGGCTTTATAGCTGGGTCTTTGGAGGGAATGAAAAGCTAAAAGGCATAGACATCATGACAAATTCAGAAGACACAGAGACAACAAAACGCTGAAGGCAACCAGCCCATCCAAAAAGAAAAGCTAATTCAAAACTGGAGATATAATTACCTAGATTAAAAGAGCAAGTGTCCTTACATTTTCAGAGGAAGGTTATAAAAATCATTTAAAATCATTTAATTTAAAATAAAGTGTACCTTTTGATACAAACCCTGAAGCCAAAAAACATGCTATAATTAATTTTAGATCAAATTTTGGATGAAGGGGAGTATATTGCATCTGTTTGTCAAATGTGCACACATTAACAAGCGATTAATGACCCCTAAACCCAATAAAGTCATTACCAAGCTAATAAAGACAGTCATAGCCAAGATCCCCAGTTAGTCAACCCAAAGATGGAGAAGATTGAATTAGCTAAATGAAGTCAGATGATGGATTTAAAAGCAAACAATTGTACCCACCACTCTCATTAATAGAGAAATTAAGAAAGCTGCCACTGACTTCTGCCATATCTCTCACCTCAGGCCATCTCTGAGCCCTTTCTTGTCTATTGATTGTGTTACTTCGATTACAAGGCACTGAGGCAGGACACATCTTGTGTCTCCATTCCTGGCATTAAATGGAATATATTATGCAGTTCATTAGTTCATTCATCCAGCAAATGATTACTAAATGCATATCGAAAGAAAAGCATTGATTTGAGTTTGCTAATTATATACAGATAAAAGATAGGACCCCACCCCCACCCCACCCCAACCCTTGGAGGAGTTAACAGTCCGATGAGGGACACACACATAAAGATAATGAAAATATAATATGCACATGTACATAAAGATAATTACAACACAGAAGCCCCTTGAGAAAGGTGCAGCATGAGCTGAGGGAAGGAGGCTGAAGTCTGCCTGGGGAGGAGGTGTATTTTCAGCTGAGCATTAATGGCTGAAAAGAGGTAAGGATTGCCATGAATTGCCCAAAGCTCAGTGGATTTTAGGCAACTCTCAAATTCACTTTGCTAAATAATCCCTGCTGAAGAAGTCTGAGGCTATCATTACTTTCCCAGTCTTACCAAAAAAAGCAAGCATCAGAAAAAAAAAAATCTGCCAATCATATAGCATTTATAAGGAAATATTCATTAACAAAGAAGCACAAAGCAGTTCCTGTCCTTCATTTATAATAAATGTTAGCTCTCTGTCCGAGGCGCTTTGTGTGCTGAGACCACCCCATGCATGAGAGTTTCAGTTCAGCTAGACAGAACCACATTCCAGAAGCAGGATTCTGTTAGTCTTAGAGCTGGCATCAGACAACTAGAAATCCTCTTAAACCAGCCACTGGACTTGAGACGATTTAGGAATTCAGTGTCAAGTGCCATCCATATAAATGCAAGCTACAGGTCTCCTAATTCTTAGTCTATATCCTGGAGTAAAAAATGTCTCTCAAATATTTTGGTCACTCCACATTTACCATGTTCAATTTTGCCATGAAATTTCATTTTAAATATTTGTCTTGCTATTTCAGAGGCCATCAGTTTCACCAGTGGGAATGGAAAGTGCAGGACATCAACAATGCTACTTTGCACAACCTCAAGTACTGACTAAGATTTAGCTAACAGAAGTGTGGTAAACTCTAGAGTCACAATGTCCAACATGGCAGCCACTAGCCACGTATGGCTAGGGGTGTTTTGGGTAGGGCAAAGTGAGATGTTCTGTGAGTGTGAGATGAATTGTGCCCAACAAATAAACTGAATAAAATAAAACAGTTCATTAAAAATTTTCAGTTCAGTTCAGTTCAGTTGCTCATTCGTGTCCGACCCTTTGTGACCCCATGAACCGCATCACGCCAGGACTCCCTGTTCATCACCAACTCCCTGAGTCCACCCAAACCCACGTCCATTGAATCAATGATGCCATCCAGCCATCTCATCCTCTGTTGTCCCCTTCTCCTCCTGCCCTCAATCTTTCCCAGCATCAGGGTCTTTTCTAATGAGTCAGCTCTCTGCATCAGGTGGCCAAAGTATTGGAGTTTCAGCTTCAACATCAGTCCTTCCAGTGAACACCCAGAACTGATCGCCTTTAGGATGAACTGATTGGATTTCCTTGCAGTCCAAGGGACTCGCAAGAGTCTTTTCAACACCACAGTTCAAAAGCATCAATTCTTTGGCACTCAGTTTTCTTTATAGTCTGACTCTCACATCCATACATGACCACTGGAAAAAACATAGCCTTGACTAGACGGACCTTTTTTGGCAAAGTAATGTCTCTGGTTTTTAATATGCTGTCTAGGTTGGTCATAACTTTTCTTCCAAGGAGTGTCTTTTAATTTCATGGCTGCAGTCACCATCTGCAGTGATTTTGGATCCCCAAAAAATAAAGGCTGACACTGTTTCTCCACTGTTTCCCCATCTATCTCCCATGAAGTGATGGAACTGGATGCCATGATCTTCGTTTTCTGAATGTTGAGCTTTAAGCCAACTTTTTCACTCTCCTCTTTCACTGTCATCAAGAAGCTCTTTAGTTCTTCTTCACTTTCTGCCATAAGTGTGGTGTCATCTGCATATCTGAGGTTATTGATATTTCTCCCAGCAATCTTGATTCCAGCTTGTGCTTCCTCCAGCCCAGCGTTTCTCATGATGTACTCTGCATACAAGTTAAATAAGCACAGTGACAATATATAGCCTTGATGTACTAGTTTTTCTATTTGGAACCAGTCTGTCGTTCTATGTCCAGTTCTAACTGTTCCTTTTATATACATAAATAATATTTATATACATAGAATAATATTTCATATACATATATGTGATATTCTGACATACATAATATATATATAATATTATTTTGACATATTATATATATATATGATTAAGGGAAGTCCCACTTCCTTTTGACATATTATATGTACATACAGTTAAGTGGGGTTTCCCTTGTGGCTCAGACGGTAAATAATCTGCCTGTAATGCAGGAGACCTGGGGTCAGTCCCTGAGTCAGAAAGATCTCCTGGAGAAGGGAATGGCAACGCACTCCATTTTCTTTCCTGGAGAATTTTATAGACAGAGGGGCCTCACGTGATACAGTCCATGAGGTCAAAAAGAGTGAGATAAGACTGAGCGACTATCACTTTCACTTTTTACTATTAAGCA
The DNA here is from genome assembly GCA_006410615.1 of Neotragus moschatus. NCBI lineage: Eukaryota > Metazoa > Chordata > Mammalia > Artiodactyla > Bovidae > Neotragus > Neotragus moschatus. The sequence goes on from SJYA01001017.1 coordinate 1,513,443, forward strand.
AAAAATATATATATTTTTTTAATTTTAATTTTTATTTTTTCATCTCAGGTGTACATGAGTTCCCAATCTTGAACCCCCCCCCCCACCTCCCACTCCACATAAACTCTCTGGATCATCCCCGTGCACCAGTCCCAAGCATCCTGTNTTTTTCATTTTTATTTTAATTTTACTTTTTTCATCTCATGTGTACATGAGTTCCCAATCTTGAACCCCCCCCCCCACCTCCCACTCCACATAAACTCTCTGGATCATCCCCGTGCACCAGTCCCAAGCATCCTGTATCCTGAACCGAATATAGATCGATGCTTCGTTTCCCACACGACAGCACACATGTTTCAGTGCCATTCTCCCAAACCTTTCCCCCCTCTCCCTCTCCCTCAAAGTCCAAAAGTCCATTCCATGCATCTGTGGGTATTAAGCAAAATATATTTTAAAAATTAGTTTCATCTCTTTCTTAACATTTTAAAAGTGTCTGTTAGCAAAGTTCATACTAAGTATGTCATTTACATTACATTTCTACTGAACAACACTGCTCTAAGGCATAGAATATGGAATTATGAATTAGAGTGTTTGCTGGGTCTTCATGGGACTTTTGCATTTTCAATGAAAATGCCAATAGCCTGAGGTATACAGCTTACCTGAAGTGGCATGTCCATAACACCAAACTGTGTATGCTAATGTTTTAAAGTGGATTTATTTATTTATTGATTGATTGCCTAACAAGACAAAGTCCGTACTGACATGGGGATTTATATTCTCTCTGGGGTAGACGAAAGGTAAAGACATAAATAACAAAAAATCAGAAAACCTTAAGTGGTGCACAGAGAGTTAAAATGTGGTGATGTGGTAAAGAATGACTGAGTAGTCACTTTAAATTGGATAGTCAGAGAGGGCCTCCCTGAGGAGATGTCATTTAAAACCCTATCTGAGGGATTTCCCCAGTGGTCCAGTGGTGAAGAATCTGCCTTTCTATCAGGGAGGATGAGTTCGATTCCTGGTCAGGAAACCAAAATCCCACATATCACTGAGTACAGCCAAAATTTTAAAAATTGAAAAAATAAGATCATAGCTGAATGACACGACAGAACCAGACATGCAAAGATGGGGCTGGGTGGGAAGGCAATTGGGAAAGAGGTTGTTCAGACTGGAGAAATAGCTAATGCACGCACTCAAATGTTGGGTGAGCTTGGCTTGAGGAGAAAATCCAACTGTTTGTGACCTCATGGACTGTAGCCTACCAGGTTCCTCCATCCATGTGATTTTCCAGGCAAGAATACTGGGGTGGGTTGCCATTTCCTTCTCCAGGAGATCTTCCCGATCCAGGGATTGAACCCAGGTCTCCCACATTGTAGGCAGACGCTTTACCATCTGAGCCATCATTAATTAAAACCATGGCATATGGTAAGAAATTCTCAGGAGAATGTAGGTGGAAAAGGAGAAGAGGCCCAGCTCCAAGCCCTGGAGAGTTCTTCCATTTAGAGATTGAACAGAGGAGATATCTGCAAAAGGGAAGAAGAATCAGGGAATTCAAACAAAAAATTGAGAGAGTGTGGTGTCACTGAGGCCATGAGCTAAGTCTGTTTCAAGAAGACAGAGCAGTCGTACTGAAAGTGTAGTCCTGACAGGTCAGGAGACTACTGAATTCTACCACGTGAGCTCGTTGGGCATTTTGCAGAAGCAGTCTCCGCTGGGCATTGGGATTGGAATCCATCAAGAATAGGTTGAGGAGGGAATATGAAGCACTAAGTGCAGACAAAGGCTCTAGTCTATCTTTTAAAGCTGTTTTTCTGTGACAGGAGAGAGCCATACTGGGTCTGAGAAACAATAGAGACCGCTGAATGCAGGTAAGATTGAGGGTGTTACTGCTGATGAGAGGAAGGAGCAAAAGTAGCTGGACAAGGTCCCACGGCAAAGGCAGCAGAAAGGAGGGGAACTACTGGAGGTTATTGCGCAGAGGAGCATAGCCATCAGGTACAAGTAGAACAGGGAGGAGGAGAAGCACAGTAGGGGTTTTCATAAGAGGAAGGGTCTTTCATTCACATTCTCACCATCATTGGGGTCTACAGATCTCATGGGAAGTTCTCGAGGAGAGTTGATAAAGAGAGTTAGTAGTGCAGAAATCCTTAGTAGAGAAAGGCCAATTCATTTAAAATCGATTCGCCAAAATTTAATTTACAAATGACCAATTCATGTAATTTGCCCAATTTTTCTATTAACCACCAAGATTTCATGGAATGCATGGGAAACTAATTTGCTACAAGTCAAACTGCTAAAATTTAACTGCTGACCATCCAGCTCTCCAAAGTATCAATTCATAACAACTCTAAGTTATGAAGTTTATATTAATAGTACAAATGGAAAAATGGGCAAAGGGTGTGTGGATAAGCAGTTCACAGAAGGGAAGGTCCTACTAGCTACAAAGAATATAAAGAGATGTCCAGTTTCTCTAATGGCACTACCTACATGGCTCAATGGTAAGAAATCCTCCTGCCAATGCAAGAGATGCAGGTTCGATCCCTGGGTTGGAAAGATCCCCTGGAAAAGGAAATGGCAACTCACTCTAATATGCTTGTCTAGAGAATCCAATACACAAAGGAATAGTGGGCTATCGTCCGTGAATTCTACACATCAAAGAACTCTACATGACTGAGTGAGTGAGCATCCACGCATGCATGCACAGAATCTAACAGTCAAAGTAATACAAATTTTCAAAACACTGAGATTCCACTTTACATACATTAAGATGACAAATACTATACAGGAAGATAAAACCAAAAATTGGCAAGTGACACAAGTTGAAATCTCCAAATAACAAACTCTCGACTTCAGCTTAATGTACAAGACATTTACAGGGAAGTGGTGGTAGGACCAAAATCTGTGGAGGGAGGTGGGGAGGAGACAGGAGACGGGTGCATGCATTGCTGTCCCAAAGCCTCAGCCAGCACTGTGGGGAATACTGAAGCTGGGCTTACCCCCCAGAGTTGACCCAGTTGAGGCATAAGAGATTCACATTCCCTTGGTTGGATGATGGCTCACTGGTAGTTTTTTCCAGCTGAGAACATTCCTGAAAGGACTAATTGCCAAGGACTCTCTTCCAGCACTATATCCAATAGTCAGAGGACTAAGTCCTCATTTGTGAAAATGGGTCTGAGAGTCCTGCAAGTGTAGGGTTGGATGTTGTCTTTATTTTTAAATATGAACATTTTTAAATATGAATTTGGTCCATAATGGATTTCTTGCATTGATTTTGATTGTTAAAAATATTGCATTAAGATATTAAGTTGTACTGCTATTATCATTGGGGAACATGTATTTTTTTGAATTAGAATTATTGTCTTTGTCTTTTCCAGGTATATGCCCAGAAGTAGGATTTTTGGATCATATGGTAACTCTATCTTTAGGTTTTTATGAAACCTCTCTACTGTTCTCCATAGTGGCTATACCAATTTACATTCCTACCAACAGTGTAGGAGGGTTTCCTTTTCTCCATACCCTCTCCAGCTTTTATTATTTGTAGACTTTTTGATGACGGCCATTCTGACCTGTGTGAGGTAATACCTCGTTGTGGTTTTAATTTGCATTTCTCTAGTAATTAACGATGTTGAACATCTTTCCATGTGTTTGTTACCCATCTGTTATGTCTTATTTGGAGAAATTATAATAGCGAAGACAGGGAAACAATCCAAATTCCCATCAATAGAAACTGGTTTAAGGGACTTCCCTGGGGAATCTCGTAGTCTTCCCTCCCAATGCAGGGAGCCCAGGTTGCATTCCTGATGGAGGAACTAGATCTCGAATGCTGCAACTAAAACCCTGTGCAGCTGAATTAATTAGTTAAAGAAAATAACCTGGAAAATTATATATGTATATTTATACACATAAGAAACTGAAGCACTTTGCTATATACCTGAAACAAGCAAAAAAATACTATAAATCAACTATACTTCAATTTAAAAAATATCTTATTGCTAAGTTGGTGGGCACTTCCTTCAGTTTCCCCTCCATCTCCCAGGCCTGTTTCTGGTGTTGTTTAAACCTGGTTAGCCATTCAAGGGAGCAAACTGACAGTAGTTAGTGACATTACATGTGCATATGTCCTGTGATGTAGCTGTTGGCCTCCTGGTGTATTCTCCAGAGGTGTATCGTCTCATTCCACAATAAGGGCAGATATGTAAGGATGTCATCCTAAAACTGTTTACGGTAGGGGAGATCTGGAGACAGTACAGAGCTCCACTGTACTATGGATATGGATAGTAATGAGCTCAATTCATTCTATGGAATATAAAGCAGTAGTTGGATGCAATGAACTGAATATACAAAGACGAACATGGATAGATCTTTAAAATAGAGTAAGAAACAGTAGGATATTTATAGCACCATCCTATGTGTGTACATTAGAAGCGAACATACAAGACACTAGTAAGGATCTACATATTTTAAGGAGATGAGGCAAATATATTAGATCTGGTCCCTATAGAGGCAGGGAACGGGAGTGAAAATCAGAGGTGAGGGGAGTATATATAAAATACAATAAAACATGAGAAGGGCCTTGCCTGGGTCAATGATGACAATAGTTTAAAAGGAGAATGATTAACTCAATGAACTAAAAGATAAGGACCAAGGAAAAAAGAAAATAGAATTACCTATTTTCAAATTTTAATGGCAAATTGTGGTATATAAAGTGGTTTGAAATGCCTTTTAGAACAATTTGTTGTTGAAGCTATAGTATGGATTTGGCTTTTGGTATGCCACAGTTGGTTCACCCCAACTGTTTAGAAATAGATTTGTCAATCCAACTCAACTGAATTTCAATTCTGTATCTGACTCACATTTCAGACACTTATCCCTTCTCACATGCTTGAAATACAGGCAAAATATTTATTTGAACTAGCTGATTTACAAATCTGTGAATTAAGAGACATACAAAAAGCAGTGGACTGAAATAAAATGTATTGGAATAGAGCAACCTGTCCTACCATTCACAAAATCTTTTGTCATCCAAAATACATGCAATCTAACTTGAAATACCAATCCAATTCTCATTCTCCATAGTCACTGACCCCAAATATAGAAAAATCTGGAATATATTGAACTTTGGTCACAGAGCTACAGCTAAACTAAACTAAGTTAAAAGTAAACCAAAGTAAAACTTTAAACTCATCTACTGATATTTCATGAAAATCTTTTAAACCTGCTAAAAATAATTCCATCCAAAAAATAAATATACACATTATGAACAACAAAAACAAAAAGGTACACTGATAAACAAGGCAAATTTATTTGTAAATCTGGCTCATCAAATGGAGATTTGCTCTTCAGTGAATTGACCTGGAGTATAAGGGACTAATGAATCATTTCCTCTTCCCTCTTCAAATCTGCCTTTGACATTCATCAGAACTCTAGGCGCCTGGATGAGAATGCTGGGGGGCGGGATTGAGGGAGGGGCCATGAGATTGGCCTTAGATCAGTTCATCTTCAAGGACAGCCCCAACCACCAACTGCCAGAATTTCAATACATCCCCATCTCCCTGAACCTGATTGCAGGAAACCAAGTGGAAAAAATTAACCTTGGGCTGAATCCAGTCCGCTTGCAGCTGCAGCCTAAGTGGCCTTTTTAAAAGCACACATTTGATCATGCCACTCCCCAGCTTAAACCATTTCAAGGGCTCAGGATCAAGTTTAACAGCATCTTGGGACTTACAAGGTCGCTCAAGGTGGCCTGCATCTCCAACCTCAGCTGTACCCCTTCCTCCTCCCTGCTCTCCTGTTCCCTATTTCCAGACTTAACTCTAATATTCACTAGGTGCTCCATGGCTGCTGGGCTTTTCTTTATCCTTGCTGTTCCCTCTGCATGAAATGCTCTCTTCCTATACCTCCCACCCCAACATGCCTGCCTAGCTAAGCTTCCGTGCCAAGATGCCGGCTACCTAATTTTATGGCTCCCATTAGACATGACCTTTTTCAGGAAGACTGAAAATAAGAAAATGGCAACCAACACTAGAGTTGTTGTTGTTGTTTAGTTGCTAAGTCATGTACAACTCTTATGACCCATGGACTGTAGTCTGCCAGGCTCCTCTGTTCATGGGATTTAGCAGGCAAGAATACTGGAGTGGGTTGACATTCCTTACTCTATGGATCTTCCTGTCCCAGGGATTGGACCCATGACTCCTGCATTGTAGGCAGATTCTTCACTACTGAGTCAACAGGTAGTATGAGGGTTTTTCTGGTGGCTTATTGAGGTAAAATTACATTTATGTTCAGGGTTTCCGTGGTGGCTCAGACAGTTTTAGAATCTGACTGCAATGCAGGAGACCTGGGTTCAATTCCTGGGTCCAGAAGACCATCGCCTGGAGAAAGGAATGGCTACCCACTCCAGTATTCTTGCCTATAGAAATCCATGGACAGAGGATCCTCACTGACAGGCTATAGACCATGGAGGTCACAAAGAGTCAGACTTGACCCAACTGAGTGACTAACAAACACTTTTACATTTATGTTTGTCTTATAAGCAGGAACGCTCATTGCCTTTTATTCCAGGTTCACTTTTCAAGATTGTACAGCAAACAGCCTAGGCAGACAGAGATAGTGACTCCCTTCAAAGCAAAGAGCAGGTATTCTGGCTGCCCATTTTAAAACCCTAAGGTCAGGGTTCCTCTCCTGTAAGGCAATCCACTATCTGTATTGCAATGATCTGGGCTTAGCCATGTTGCCAACATGGGACCTGGACGCAAGAACTGATATGAGCATGTTATTCATACCACTTGCTGCACAATGAGTAAGCAAATCTTTTGTGTCCCTGGCCCAGGAGTCTTATGACTTTTGCCTGCATCCATTAAACTGTGACAGTCTAACATGTTGATTTGCAAAGAACTGAAATCCCTTTTCAGTTCTTCAAATGTATCAGTGTTAATAACCTGATTTAGATGGTTGTGCTGGACTTTAATAGTCTTATGTCTTTGTTTGTCGGAAATACACACTAAAGTATTTAGGGGTGATGGAGTTTCATGTGGGAAAGTTACTACTAAGAAACAAACAAGGATTTTATACTGTACTTCTGACCTCTCTATATGTTTGAGATTGTTTCAATTTTTTTTTTAAGATTGATCAGTCAGTTCAAGTGATATTAGCCTGATCCATTCAATGAAAAGTTCCCCAATAAATTTTTTTTAACTAGACTCTTTTAGAGAAGTTTTAAGTTCACAACAAAACTGAGCAGAAGGTATAGATTTTCCATATAGTCCCTGCCTCCACATGCACACAGCCTCCTCAGCTATCAACATACTTCATCAGAGTGGGACATATGTTACCATCCATTAACCTATATTAACACATCATTATCACCCAAAGCCCACGGTTTACAGTAGGGTTCATTCTTGGTTCCCTAAAATTCCTCTGCGTTCTGCTTATTTATCCCTCCCTTCCCCATAACCACTGACAACCCCTGATCCCTTTACTATCTCCACAGTTTTGTGTTTTCCAGAATATCATGTTGTTGGAATCATACAGTATGTGGCCGTTTCAGAACTTGGGCTTTCTCACTTAGTAAGATGAATTTAAGCTTCCATCATGTCTTTTCATAGCTTGAGAGTTCATTTCTTTTTAGCTCTAAACAATATTTCATTGTCTGGATGTACCACAGTTTATTTATCTATCCATCTACTGAAGGACACCTTTGTTGCTTCAAGTTTTGGCAATTACAAGTAAAGCCTCAATAAAAATCCAGGTGCAGGTTTTGGTGGAGACATAAGTTTTCAGTTCACTTAGATAAACCAAAGAGGATAATTGTTGGATCATATGGTGAGAGTATATTTAGTTTTAAAAGAAATGGCCAACTGTGTTCCAAAGTGGCTGTACCATTTTTCATTCCCACCGGCAGTGAATGAGAATTGCTATTGCTCCACATTCTTGCCAGCAGATGATGTTCTCAGTGTTTCGGATTTGGGCTCTTTTAATAGGTACACAGTTTAATCTCATTGTCTTAATTTACAATTTCCTAATGATATTGAGCTTTTCATACGTGTGTTTCCCATCTGTACATCTTCTTTGATGAAGTATCTGTTCAGGTCTTCGGCCCATTTTGTAATCCACTTGTTTCTTATTGTTGAGTTTTAAGGGTTTTTTTCTATATTTTGGGTAGCAATCCTTTTTTAGACATATATTTTGCAAGTCTTTTCACCTGGTCTGTAGCATTTAATCTTATCTTCTTGACCATTAAATTTTTATTTAATGTTTTGGCATCCATTGAAGATTATTGCCTAGACTCACTATTTCATTAGAGATTCCATAAATGATGATTTTCCAATTCATTTATTTCTCCTAAATTTATTAGCTATAATTTTTCCATAAGGAAGAACTTATCCTTGTCAGTTATTTGGATGTTCTAAAATGAAATTTATACAGGAGAAGCAGAAAAAATGTCTAACTTTGTCCCTTTATTTTCAACGTTCTGACTTGTTGCCTTAGGGAATGACCAAGGAAATTTGTTTCTGATTGTTTGCTTCAGATGAACTCATAATTTTTTATGCATTTAATGTTTTTAATCCATGCAGTTATTTTTTCCTTTCGATGTTCAAATTTCCCATCTCAGGCCAGTAAAAGCCCCTTCAAGATTAATCAAATGTCTTTTTGTCATGATTTTATTAGTTTTTGATTGCTTCCTTGCTTTGGGCACAGTAAGATATTGTGGGTTCATTTTGGACATTTCTTGCTTGGCTCAAATCATCCATTTCTCTAAGAAGCACTGACATCTTTTAGTAGGGAGCTGGTGTTTAGAGGTGGCGCTATAAGAGTTACAGGTGTTTGTTGCTATGGCGTTGTCATTAATTCCTGCTTTTTTAGTGGGTAGAGCTAAGATACATGCATTAAATGATGTGTCCATGATGATATTTACAAGGTTTATATAACTTTGCTTTTATCCTTTTTCCTACATACTAAAAACCCTGGTTCCTTAACAACCCAACAGAATTATTTACCTTATATTATTACCTTATATTACATAGCATTACACTTATACTACAAGTATACTATAATGACTTCAGAATAACAATACTTCCATAAATCACTAAGTCTTAGAAACACTAAGTCTACTGAATGCAGTATTTCTTTGCGGTTCTTAAAATATATTTTCCTAGGCATGTACAGTCAAAATATTGGACTTTATCTCATGTTAGGGGCATCAACAGTCTTGTTTTGCCCAGTACTGTGGGGTTTTCCCAGATTCATGCTAAAACCTGGTCACAGGTTTGGTCACATTCCTTGGAGTAATTCTCTACTTGGTGTGATTAGCCACTAACTTGACTTCGAGTTAAGTTCATTTGTTTCAAGTCATTTTTGATTTTTAAGGAATTCTTGTTTGTTTGTTTGTTGTTTTTTTAACATAAAACATTTTTCCAAAGCCAAAGTCACATGATGAGTCACATTCAGAGAAGTCTAGTTTCTGTCTCAATCTTCTTCATTTTATTCTCTCTCTCCCTTTAGAGAGAGAGAGCTATCATTTCCAAACAGGTTTTGGTTGTTTATTCTACCATTATTTCTTTTTTGAAAATATAAGCAAGTACCTACATGTAGTAATAACTCCCTTTCTTACACAAAAGATAGTAATCTATAAACACTATTTGCATATACAGTTTTTGTTTTTTGAGTTTTTTTGGCCATGTCATGTGGCTTATGGGATCTTAGTTGCCTGACCGAGGATTGAACCCTGATCACGGCAGTGAAAGCTCCAAGTCCTAACCACTAAGCCACCAGGAAATTCACAAACACCATTTTAATATTTATTTTTATTTATTTGGCTGCATTGGGTCTTAGTTGCAGCATGTGGGATCTTCAATTTTCATTGCGGCATGCAGGATTTTTTTATTAATAGTTACAGCATGAGGGATCTAGTTTCCTGACTAGGGATCAAACCCTGGCCTCTGGCATTGGGGGCATGGAGTCTTAGCCACCGGACCACCAGGGAAGTCTCACTCCTCATATATCATTTTTAAAAGTTTTTCCAGAACCGCAAATCCATATACCTAAGTAATCACACTTATCTTAAGAATGGCCCTAAACCTAAGGTTCCAGGATTGGGGAAGAAAATCCAACAAGCTGGGGACTGAATGATATGAATAAGGCAGGTTAACTGAGACAGAAAATGCCAAATATTCTCTCTTCACCAGACCTCTAGCATTACTTCAGTTCACTTCAGTCGCTCAGTCGTGTCCGATTCTTTGTGACCCCATGAATTGCAGCATGCCAGGCCTCCCTGACCATCACCAACTCCCAGAGTTCACTCAAACTCATGTCCATTGAGTTGATGATACCATCCAGCCATCTCATCCTTTGTCGTCCCCTTCTCCTCCTGCCCCAAGTCCCTCCCAGCATCAGAGTCTTTTCCAATGAGTCAACTCTTCGCATGAGGTGGCCAAAGTATCAGAGTTTCAGCTTTAGCATCAGTCCTTCCAAAGAACACAGAGGACTGATCTCTTTTAGAATGGACTACCCCATGCCAGAGGTCAGGGGCGGTGGCCGAGTCGAGCAACACCATGTCCAAGGAGCGGTGGCTGCACTGGCCCAGGAGGGCCGATAGGAGCTATTCCACGTTCAAGGTCAGGAGGGGCGGCCGTGAGGAGATACCCTTCTTCCAAGGTAAGGAGCTGCAGCTGTGCTTTGCTGGAGCAGCTGTGAAGAGATACCCCACACCCAAGGTAAGAGAAACCCAAGTAAGACAGTAGGTGTTGCAAGAGGCATCAGAGGGCAGACACACTGAAACCATACTCACAGAAAACTAGTCAATCTAATCACACAGACCACAGCCTTGTCTAACTCAATGAAACCAAGCCATGGCATGTGGAGCCACCCAAGACAGGCAGGTCATGGTGGAGAGGTCTGACAGAATGTGGTCCATTGGAGAAGGGAATGGCAAACCACTTCAGTATTCTTGCCTTGAGAACCCCATGAACAGTATGAAAAGGCAAAATGATAGGACACTGAAAGAGGAACTCCCCAGGTCAGTAGGTGCCCAATATGCTACTGGAGGTCAGTGGAGAAATAACTCCAAAAAGGATGAAGGGATGGAGCCAAAGCAAAAAAAAAAAAAAAAACAAAACACCACAGCTGTGGATGTGACTGGTGATAAAAAGCAAGGTCCAATGCTGTAAAGAGCAATATTGCATAGGAACCTGAAATGTCAGGTCCATGAATCAAGGCAAATTGGAAGCGGTCAAACAGGAGAGGGCAAGGGTGAACGTCAACATTCTAGGAATCAGTGAACTAAAATGGACTGGAATGGGTGAATTGAACTCAGATGACCATTATATCTACTACTGTGGGCAGGAATCCCTCAGAAGAAATGGAGTAGCCATCATGGTCAACAAAAGAGTCCGAAATGCAGTGCTTGGATGCAGTCTCAAAAACGACAGAATGATCTTTGTTCGTTTCCAAAGCAAACCATTCAATATCATAGCATTACCTACTCAACCCCAAATCATTTTTAAAATTATTGCTGAGTTCAGGCTTAGGGCAGGGAGGAGTTTAATATAATGATGAGTCTTAGATGCTGAGAGTAATTGCTTTCAGCTTCTAGCTGCGGAGGATAGGAAATGGGTGACGAGAAGCAGTAGGAAGGGCCCTCTCGTGTGGTCCAGAGTGAAAGGCATAGAGCTGCTCAGCCGTCTGCTGTGACGGGACCGTCAAAGCTGTCAGGAGCGCGTGTGAGCTGCTCGCTTGGCTGTGTGAGATTCCACGTTGGAACTCTTAGTACGGGACGTGCACAGGAGCCTCACGAGTGAAAGATCTTAGGGGCTGGAAAAGGAGTCATTGATGAGATCCAGTGATTTCCTTGAGTGGAAAAGGAGAACAGGCTCCCAGTGAGGAGCCAGTCTCATGTCTTGGCAAATTAGGCCCTGTGCCCTGCAGGTTGGGCAGAGGCTGCCTGTGGCTGCCAGAGTGTTTGAGGCAGGGCTGCCGTGACCTGTGGGCCTAATCAGTGGCTGTTGGCCTGGCGTAACTCACGGACAGCCCCTAGCTCTCCCTGCCCTCTCAGATTTCCTTTCTTCCAGGGCTGGCTACCTTGCCTTCTCCTTTTCTTTGGAAAGGACACAGTCTCCTGAGCTCTTTATAACAATAGAAGGATATCATCTCTTGAATGTCACTCTGTAAGTGAACTTTTGCCAGGAGGGAAAATGTGATAGGGAGTTCTTGCTGAATCCAGTAAGAAATTCAGATTCATGTGTGGAGGTGCAGGAACAAGATGGCTAGAAAAAGGGCCCTGAGACTGACTGCATGGGCTTGAATTCTGGCTGTCCTGTGCTTTAGAGGGATCTGGGCATCGGACTCTTCTTTGTGTGCCTTTATTTCTCAAAAAAAAGGGAGGGGGGAGGGGGCATTTCCTAACTTATAAAGTTGCTATTCACCTATAGTGGGTTGAAATGTGGCCCCCAAAAGATATGGTCATTGAAATCTCAGAATGTCTTTTTTGGAATAATGGTCTTCGCAGATGTTAAGGATATAGAGATGAGATCATCCAGATTGAAGGTAGGTCCTAAGCACAATGACTAGTAATCCTATAGGAGGAAGGGGAAGGAGATTAGAGACCCAGAAAGACAAAGAGAAAGCTCTGTGAAGACAAAGTTAGAGACTGGAGTGGTGTATCTGTAAGTCAAGGAACGGGCACTATGCACCTGACTACTAGCCTTCAGATCTATGAGAGTGCATTTTCCCTCAGGTAATAAAATAAACTGAGGAATATCTGCTTCTTGGGCTTCTAAATAAGAGCAATGCACCCAGCTGGGCTCTTGACACATGGAAGTGTTCAGAAATATTTGACCCTCTGTCTTTCCCTATCCAAATTCCTACAGGATACCCAATAGGAGCTTCAAACTCAACATGGCCCAAAATGACCTCTCTGAAGCCCTTCTAAACCTACCCTTTCCCTTAATTTCCAGATCCAGTTAATAACGTTGTCACCCTTCTGTCTTCCAAGCCCAAACTTAGGAACTAGAAGAGAAGTGTGGAAGGGAACCTCTCTCTGAGGCTCCAAAAGAAAACAGCCCTGTTGACACCTGATTACTGGCCTCCGGAACTATGAAAAAGTACATTTCTGTTGTTTCAAGCCAAGTTGATGGTAATTGGTTACGGCGGCCCGAGGAAATCGATACAGAGCCTTAAGAGCAACAAAGCCTGGGATGTAGCTCACTGAGTAAGAGCTCAGTAAACACTAGCAGGGATTACTCAACTCAATTGAAACAAAGCATAGTCGGCTAAAAGGATACATCAACTGGATGATGAGGGCGGGAACAAAGCCAGAACCAGGCAGGGAAGAGGCCCGGGGATCACCCATACATTATCCACTGCTGCTCAAGTGTGCAAAGGAGAATGCGAGCTGAATCTTGGCTTTGAGGAGCTTGTTATCTCATGTGCAAAAAGCACATACCCAGATGGTTTCTCTAAGGTGCGGCTTTCATCAATGTCCTGGTGACTCTCAAATGCTCATCTCTCAGTTCAGTTCAGTGGCTCAGTCATGTCCGNGAGTTGGTGATGGACAGGGAGGCCTGGCATTCTGCGATTCATGGGGTCACAAAGAGTCGGACATGACTGAGCCACTGAACTGAACTGAGAGATGAGCATTTGAGAGTCACCAGGACATTGATGAAAGCCGCACCTTAGAGAAACCATCTGGGTATGTGCTTTTTGCACATGAGATAACAAGCTCCTCAAAGCCAAGATTCAGCTCGCATTCTCCTTTGCACACTTGAGCAGCAGTGGATAATGTATGGGTGATCCCCGGGCCTCTTCCCTGCCTGGTTCTGGCTTTGTTCCCGCCCTCATCATCCAGTTGATGTATCCTTTTAGCCGACTATGCTTTGTTTCAATTGAGTTGAGTAATCCCTGCTAGTGTTTACTGAGCTCTTACTCAGTGAGCTACATCCCAGGCTTTGTTGCTCTTAAGGCTCTGTATCGATTTCCTCGGGCCGCCGTAACCAATTACCATCAACTTGGCTTGAAACAACAGAAATGTACTTTTTCATAGTTCCGGAGGCCAGTAATCAGGTGTCAACAGGGCTGTTTTCTTTTGGAGCCTCAGAGAGAGGTTCCCTTCCACACTTCTCTTCTAGTTCCTAAGTTTGGGCTTGGAAGACAGAAGGGTGACAACGTTATTAACTGGATCTGGAAATTAAGGGAAAGGGTAGGTTTAGAAGGGCTTCAGAGAGGTCATTTTGGGCCATGTTGAGTTTGAAGCTCCTATTGGGTATCCTGTAGGAATTTGGATAGGGAAAGACAGAGGGTCAAATATTTCTGAACACTTCCATGTGTCAAGAGCCCAGCTGGGTGCATTGCTCTTATTTAGAAGCCCAAGAAGCAGATATTCCTCAGTTTATTTTATTACCTGAGGGAAAATGCACTCTCATAGATCTGAAGGCTAGTAGTCAGGTGCATAGTGCCCGTTCCTTGACTTACAGATACACCACTCCAGTCTCTAACTTTGTCTTCACAGAGCTTTCTCTTTGTCTTTCTGGGTCTCTAATCTCCTTCCCCTTCCTCCTATAGGATTACTAGTCATTGTGCTTAGGACCTACCTTCAATCTGGATGATCTCATCTCTATATCCTTAACATCTGCGAAGACCATTATTCCAAAAAAGACATTCTGAGATTTCAATGACCATATCTTTTGGGGGCCACATTTCAACCCACTATAGGTGAATAGCAACTTTATAAGTTAGGAAATGCCCCCTCCCCCCTCCCTTTTTTTTGAGAAATAAAGGCACACAAAGAAGAGTCCGATGCCCAGATCCCTCTAAAGCACAGGACAGCCAGAATTCAAGCCCATGCAGTCAGTCTCAGGGCCCTTTTTCTAGCCATCTTGTTCCTGCACCTCCACACATGAATCTGAATTTCTTACTGGATTCAGCAAGAACTCCCTATCACATTTTCCCTCCTGGCAAAAGTTCACTTACAGAGTGACATTCAAGAGATGATATCCTTCTATTGTTATAAAGAGCTCAGGAGACTGTGTCCTTTCCAAAGAAAAGGAGAAGGCAAGGTAGCCAGCCCTGGAAGAAAGGAAATCTGAGAGGGCAGGGAGAGCTAGGGGCTGTCCGTGAGTTACGCCAGGCCAACAGCCACTGATTAGGCCCACAGGTCACGGCAGCCCTGCCTCAAACACTCTGGCAGCCACAGGCAGCCTCTGCCCAACCTGCAGGGCACAGGGCCTAATTTGCCAAGACATGAGACTGGCTCCTCACTGGGAGCCTGTTCTCCTTTTCCACTCAAGGAAATCACTGGATCTCATCAATGACTCCTTTTCCAGCCCCTAAGATCTTTCACTCGTGAGGCTCCTGTGCACGTCCCGTACTAAGAGTTCCAACGTGGAATCTCACACAGCCAAGCGAGCAGCTCACACGCGCTCCTGACAGCTTTGACGGTCCCGTCACAGCAGACGGCTGAGCAGCTCTATGCCTTTCACTCTGGACCACACGAGAGGGCCCTTCCTACTGCTTCTCGTCACCCATTTCCTATCCTCCGCAGCTAGAAGCTGAAAGCAATTACTCTCAGCATCTAAGACTCATCATTATATTAAACTCCTCCCTGCCCTAAGCCTGAACTCAGCAATAATTTTAAAAATGATTTGGGGTTGAGTAGGTAATGCTATGATATTGAATGGTTTGCTTTGGAAACGAACAAAGATCATTCTGTCGTTTTTGAGACTGCATCCAAGCACTGCATTTCGGACTCTTTTGTTGACCATGATGGCTACTCCATTTCTTCTGAGGGATTCCTGCCCACAGTAGTAGATATAATGGTCATCTGAGTTCAATTCACCCATTCCAGTCCATTTTAGTTCACTGATTCCTAGAATGTTGACGTTCACCCTTGCCCTCTCCTGTTTGACCGCTTCCAATTTGCCTTGATTCATGGACCTGACATTTCAGGTTCCTATGCAATATTGCTCTTTACAGCATTGGACCTTGCTTTTTATCACCAGTCACATCCACAGCTGTGGTGTTTTGTTTTTTTTTTTTTTTTT